>MCFE01001143.1:0-15653 GCA_002104905.1 Basidiobolus meristosporus CBS 931.73 | reverse complement strand
CCTAACCCTAACCCTAACCTACTAACCCTAACCCTAACCCTAACCCTAACCCTAACCCTAACCCTAACCCTAACCCTACCTAACCCTAACCCTAACCCTAACCCTAACCCTAACCCTAACCCTAACCCTAACCCTAACCCTAACCCTAACCCTAACCCTAACCTAACCCTAACCCTAACCCTAACCTAACCCTAACCCTAACCCTAACCCTAACCCTAACCCTGGAGAACTATACTTGGAGATCCTGAAGTCAAGAAGTTTGCTCACTTTATTCTGCAGTCAGAAAAACCCAAGCTGGCCTACCTGAAGTACTTGACAGTCCTTTGGCAGCAATATCTGCAGCAGCACACTCCATTTATAATGAATATCAATCCTTATCACATTCCCCTCATTAATGTTGTTCACAAGTCATTCTTACCTCTCTTGCTACCCCCCTTCCCACTGAACAGTGTCTTGAGCACTGAAGAGCTATCATCACTTCTTATTAACTTACCTACAAATTCCCCTCAGCTACACACTCTTGTATCAAAGCTACAACAGTAGCGCTGGCTTCTTTGTTTCAACTGAAATAAAGATTTCACCTGTTGGTGACTGTCTCCCCCCCTAACCCAAAAACAGAGAAACTTCTCCTGACAGCAATACACCACTCCAAGGCAATTCACCACACTCTGCATACTCAGCTCTGGGATCATATTATGAGTTCCTTGCCTCTGCAATCTTCCAACTCTATAACAAGAACAGTATCAAGACTCTACAGGGCAATGAGGCCCTCTTCCAGGAAGTTACCTTCAACAGAACAGCTGGCTAACATCTTCTTCTCTACAAAGCAGTACTCAACTCCTGGCTTTCATCCTGACTTCAAGACTCTGCCCATCCCACTTGCACTTGATCAAAGGAGAATCCATAATGTGCTCAAGAGGCTTCCCAACTCTACTGCTCCAGGTGTGGACACAATCTCCTATGAGCTTCTGAAGACTAGTACCAAGGCCATGTCTGCACTTCTGCTTCCACTGTTTCAGCAATGCTCAGCCCAGCTTTCTACTCCTGAGGAATGGTCCTTTGCAAATGTTCTGCCACTGTACAAGGGTAAAGGAAAGCACCTGGATCCTAGCTCCTACAGGCCAATATCTCTGCTGCCCACCTGCAGAAAGGTGTTTGAGCTTCTGCTTGCTCAGGAGCTCTACTCTGACTCTCTCAAGTTTCATCCTGCACAGTTTGGCTTTGTTCCTGGCCTCTCCTTGGAATATGCAGTCATACTTAGCCAAGATCACTCTCTCCAGTGCAAGTATCCCTCTGTTCTGTTTGATATTACTAAGGCCTTTGATTCTGTTGACAGAAATCTGCTTTGGTCCAAGTTGCAATGCTTCTCCAGTACCTCTCTCACCCTCCTTGTCAGGTCTCTGTTTCTGGATCCAAAAGCAAGAATTCTGCACCCAAGTGAACAATCAGCTGTGTTCTCAGTTCCTAATGGAGTGGTTCAAGGCTCTGTGCTTGGTCCTATACTGTTTGCCATCTTCCTGAATGATTTCCCAAGACTCTCAGCTGACTGCCTGGTTACTCTCTTTGCTGATGACATCAGAATATCCTCCTCCAATGTGCAACAAGACTCCCAGACCATCCACCAGTATCTGCAGAAGAATAATCTCCAGCTTTCCATTGCAAAGACAGTACCTTTGGGCTCTCCCATCAACTTGGAGAACTCCACTCTACCTGCTCAGGTTTCTGCTATATATCTTGGCTTTCCTTTCCTTCCTACTTGACTAGACTCTGGAGCACACCTGAAGAAGAGAATTATCCTGGCAAGACAGGCACTCCACAAGCTACTGGCTGTTACTCCTCCTACAACTTCAGCTCCCAGCTGCCTCCTTCTACTCAAGCAGTTTGTCTTCCCTGTCCTGGAATTTGGCTTACCACTTCTCTCTCTTACTTCTAGAGACTGCACTAAGCTTGACAAGTTTGCAGTATGGTGCATTACCTCCTTGGTGCCTCATTTGCCTGAATGCCCCTACAGACATGCTATTCTTGGTGCTTTTGGGTTTATGCCCTATAAGATCAGACTTCTCTACCTTAGAACCAGATTATACCTCAGACTTCACAACTGCAACAACCCACTGATTAAGGCCTGGAAGAGAACACACCACACAACACCTGGCTCCTGCTGGAGAACTATACTTGGAGATCCTGAAGTCAAGAAGTTTGCTCACTATATTTTGCAGTCAGAAAAACCCAAGCTGGCCTACCTGAAGTACCTGACAGACCTTTGGCAGCAATATCTGCAGCAGCACACTCCCTTTATGATGAATATCAATCCTTATCACATTCCCCTCATTAATGTTGTTCACAAGTCATTCTTACCTCTCTTGCTACCCCCCTTCCCACTGAACAGTGTCTTGAGCACTGAAGAACTATCATCACTTCTTATTAACTTACCTACAAATTCCCCTCAGTTACACACTCTTGTATCAAAGCTACAACAGTAGCGCTGGCTTCTTTGTTTCAACTGAAATAAAGATTTCACCTGTTGGTGACTGTCTCCCCCCCCCTAAGTCCATTACTGTTTGCCATCTTCCTAAATGACTTCCCAAGACTCTCAGCTGACTGCCTGGTTACCCTCTTTGCTGATGACATCAGAATATCCTCCTCCAATGTGCAACAAGACTCCCAGACCATACACCAGTATCTGCAGACAAATAATCTCCAGCTTTCCATTGCAAAGACAGTACCTTTGGGCTCTCCCATCAACTTGGAGAACTCCACTCTACCTGCTCAGGTTTCTGCTACATATCTTGGCTTTCCTTTCCTTCCTACTGGACTAGACTCTGGAGCACACCTGAAGAAGAGAATTATCCTGGCAAGACAGGCACTCCACAAGCTACTGGCTGTTACTCCTCCTACAACTTCAGCTCCCAGCTGCCTCCTTCTACTCAAGCAGTTTGTCTTCCCTGTCCTGGAATTTGGCTTACCACTTCTCTCTCTTACTTCTAGAGACTGCACTAAGCTTGACAAGTTTGCAGTATGGTGCATTACCTCCTTGGTGCCTCATTTGCCTGAATGCCCCTACAGACATGCTATTCTTGGTGCTTTTGGGTTTATGCCCTATAAGATCAGACTTCTCTACCTTAGAACCAGATTATACCTCAGACTTCACAACAGCAACAACCCACTGATTAAGGCCTGGAAGAGAACACACCACACAACACCTGGCTCCTGCTGGAGAACTATACTTGGAGATCCTGAAGTCAAGAAGTTTGCTCACTATATTTTGCAGTCAGAAAAACCCAAGCTGGCCTACCTGAAGTACTTGACAGAACTTTGGCAGCAATATCTGCAGCAGCACACTCCCTTTATGATGAATATCAATCCTTATCACATTCCCCTCATTAATGTTGTTCACAAGTCATTCTTACCTCTCTTGCTACCCCCCTTCCCACTGAACAGGGTCTTGAGCACTGAAGAACTATTATCACTTCTTATTAACTTACCTACAAATTCCCCTCAGTTACACACTCTTGTATCAAAGCTACAACAGTAGCGCTGGCTTCTTTGTTTCAACTGAAATAAGGATTTCACCTGTTGGTGACTGTCTCCCCCCTAACCCCTAAGAACAGAATTGTCAAAGTCTTAATTTGGCCAAGGCACAATCTTAATTTTGTTGAAACACACACTAAACTAAAGGTTCAGTTATCTTTATTTATATTTTACTGATAAAGTTTAACTAGTAAGCACCAAGAGACTGGACTAATTGCAGTCTGTTGGGGAGTTGGTAAGTGCATAAGATAAATGAAAAATTGCATCATTAATCAGCTTATTTCTTGGCAACTGCTAAGTGGTTTGATAAATCTCAGATGACTAATCCCTTGGAAAGGCTTAGCAGATCAGTTGAAGACATAATGGCCACTTGGAAATTGATCAGGTCTGAAAGCTAAAAATAGCTTCTGAGCAGTGATAAAATAAACCATAACAGGGATTAGTTATGTTTGGGTTAGGGAAAATCAGTTAGGGTACTAGATTTTCTAATGGAGTGAAATTGGCTAAGTTTTAAATGCTGATGCACAATACCAACTGTTGTATCCAAGAGAAAGTGTAATAAAACTCTTGAATGGTTTAACTGAACCAAAGGGACAATTAAGTGCAGAATCTTAGAATTGTCAGAGAGTGGCAGAAATATTAGCAGAAAGATTCTGATCTAATATTGGTCTTGGATATAGCTGGGTTGGCTATAAAGACAATGATATTTGTTTGCTAGGCAGGCTAGGCTTGGTGTTCTTTGGAGTGCTAGATATACTAGGCTTGGATAGAAACTAGAACGGAATTGTTTGATTCTTATTTTTGCTGAGACAGAATCTTGATTTTGTTGAGACACACACTAAACCAAAAGGTTCAGTAAACTTTATTTATACTTTTCTGATCAAGTTGACTTAGTAAGCGCCAAGGGACTGGATTGATTGAGATAAATTTGGGTGTACATAGGTGCATAAGATAAATGAAAATTACATCATCAATCAACTGATGTCTTGGCAACTGCACCGTGGTTGGATAGATCTCAGATGACTAATCACCTGGGAAGGCTTGGCAGATAGGTTGATAACGTAATGACCATTTGAAAATAGATCAGGTGTGATAGCTAAAAATAGATTCTGAGGTGGGATAAAATAAACTGTAACTAGGATTTGTTATGTTTGGGTTAGGGAAAATCAGTTAGGGTACTAGATTTTCAAACGGAGTAAAATTGGCTAAGTTTTAAATGTTGATGCACAACACCAACTCCTCCTGTCAACAAGACTCCCCAAATATCATCTGCTCCTGCTCCCTCTTCCTACTCTGAAGCTGTCAAAAAGTCTATTCCTGCTTCCTCAAGACATCCTGCTGCTCCTCCCAAGACTAAAAGAAAGTTTCCTCCTGCTTCTGATTTGCCTCCTTCTACTGACTGGGCTGTCTGCAACTTTGCCAATGTGGAGTTTATTTTTATATCTGCACATAGAATGTATCTCAAGCAACAAGGCTACAATTCATCCAAGATTGTTAACATAAAATTTATCAACTATCACACTCTGGAGGTAGTACTTGACAAAAGTATTGCTAAGCAATTCTCTCAAAATGTCTCTGACCAGTTTTCTGGGAACCTACTGGCCATGCCTTTAGAGAGTTTCCTGATTCTCCAGTTTATAAGACCTTCTCATTAGAGGTATCTCTGCTCTCAAGATTCACTTCACTTATCAAAAACTCCCTTTCACCTGCTGTTACCCACTTCCTAAAAGATTATTGTATCTCTCAAGCTTATCTACTTCACTCCCCCATGAGCCTGAACTCCAGTGTACTCTGAGATACTGCCTTAATTTTAGCTTAGATTTACACATATTCAACTTAGTGCTTACTTTGGGAATCTTCTATTCCCCGCTGGCTTCTTTATTTGTAGTTAGACTTGTCTGAAATCAAATAAAGATTTCACCTACCTTGGTGACTTTTCCTCCCCCCTAACCCTCTGCCCCAAATATTATCCCGGGAAAATCCCAATAGCACACGCAGTTTATATACCAAGCTGGGGAACCCAAGCAAGCTCACCCAATTCCTTGATACCAAACACTACTGTTGTCATCTGCATTCTTTCAGCGTAGCATTCAGTTAGTCAAGGTTGTTGCAGTCCATCAATCAATGCAACAATAGAGATTGGACTTCTAAAGGCATTATAGATGCTTGGTTAAACATCACACTGACCTACTGGTCAACAAAGAAATCTAGAACTGGATTTCCTGGTGATATGCAATGTTAATTATGATGTCAGCCTGTATATTCCTTGTTGGATGATCATGGTTCACCCTTGATTAAACTGATCCTTTGTGGTTTCTCACAATTGAGATGCCACTATGGGGGAATAGGTGAGTTGTGTACCGCTCAATACTGATGGCCATCACATCTCAAATACGATTTCACCACATCGTAGCACTCTAGCTGGATGGCGTGGCAGAGGTTCGAGATATAGCTCTGAACTCGATGGATTTCAAAGGATTTTCATACTAACTGCAGCCTTGGGCGAGAACCACACTTGCAAGCAACCATGAAACTTGGCGCTTGGTGGTACCCTCAAGCTGGCATTCCTAGTCGGCATGGTGTGCACCACCCTTGGTATTGCAGAATATTGATCCATGTATTTTGACATCATTTCTGAACATCGTATGGCAAGTGGGTGTTTCCGTGCCCTCAGCCATCTTTGGATATTGACCGGCTTCCACGACAGGAGGAGTAGAGTAACTCCGGTGTTGTGTACTTGGCGCATTCAAGAGACAGAAATTGGTGTGCATGCATTAGACATCTAATTTCCAGTCAACGTATTCGTAGAAGGGGGCATCGTTTTACCAACAAATGAGGGCGTTTCACTTGCCAATGAATGCACGTGATCCGGCACAGACCGACATGGGGTCGGTTATTGGCCTACTGTACCTCAATGATACTCTGGAGCTGGAAAGGTGCATCCCACCGCCAATCAGCGTACATGTGGCCACTGTACTATTCACTCCAATGCCATATCAAAACTCGCCAGCTTCCAAGCCCGTTTTGGCCACTTACAATTAATGCGTGCAGACATCGGTTAGTTCGCATCGACCCTCGTCAAGCTTTATTGATCAACACTCTTTGTGTGACCATCGAGAATAGAAATACAAGCCGTTGAGTAACCTCTGGCAGATGTGTCGACTCTAACCAGGATGCGCTTCCTGTGGGCTTCATTAGCCATATTTAGTGCATGATATTCAGAAAGCGTTGGCCAATACCTTACAATGACAAATAAGTGAGTAAAGCGATGGATAAAAGAGGCCCGACCTCGTTGTTTCTCGACAGTATACAAAATGTTGAAGCTCTCTGCCATCTCTCTTCTTCTTCTGACCGCTCTGAAGGTGAGCGCGGCTCCCTTCGACCCCTCTCCGGACCGTAGCCAAATCAATGACTACTTTGCTACCTTGCCTGACTGGGACAAGTTTGCCAACGTTCAATCTTCGAGCACCGTCAAAGGGGATATTAAGAATCAGGAGACTTCTCAGGGACACGTGCAGCTAGATTGCTCGGTCCAGGATGTCACGTTGATGGACACTCCCAAGGAGCTGGTAACATTCGGTACCGGCTCGGACGCCTTCTGGCTAGGCGCTCTCCTTCAAGGCAAAGGATATGTAGATGGAGTAGGAGGATTCAAGCCTCTTCCCATCTGGGATCGTAACGACCAGAAGATCACAGTGGACTTTCTGAATGGAAAGAGCTCTTCTACTATCTGCAAGCCGGACTCTGGGTAGGCAATCATGCTCACTGCAGTGATCATATGCTCATACTTATGACTTCTTATGCAGAAATGTTCGGGACGCAATCGCAGGCCTGGTATCTCATGCCAAGTCTGGCGGATACAAGCCAGGTGCTAACATTCATTATAAGACAGTTGAGGTCAACTCAGCCGAGTCCGCCGCGCTGAACCTTGGCTTTGGCGCCAAGTACCTGACATTCCAAGCGAAGACCGCCCTGGATGTACAACGCAACTATACCGAGAACACCATTGCCGCGTACTTCGTTGAGAGAGCATATACCGTGGATGTTGCCATGCCTAAGACTCCTGCCGACTTTTTCAACAACCGTTTTACCTTGCAGGACTTAAAGGAGCAGGTACGCTTTGGTCGACTTGGGCCCGATAACCTTCCGGTCTTCGTGTCCAGCATTAGCTATGGACGCGTGTTGCTTTACTCGGTGACCTCCTCTGCCAGCTCTTCGGATATTCGTGCAACTATCCAGGCCTCCTACAACGGCCTGAAGCTGGGGGTCGATACCAACCTGGATATCAAACATCAGAAGCTGTTGAGCGAATCCAAAATCAGTGTCGCCGTGATCGGTGGCAACCGAGATGCTGCCATCAGCCTGATTCGCGACGGAAACCTTAATTCCTTCTTCAGTCAGGAATCCGCCCTAGAAACCTATGTCCCCATTTCCTACACTCTCCGTAGCATCGCCAACGGTAACCTTGCAGCCGTCAGCGAAACCACCAGATACACCGTCAAGGCCTGCCATCCGGTCCGCCGTGGGTACAAGTGGACCTTCAAGATCGTCTCATTGAAGCTGACCGATCCCTCGGAACCCGGTAACGATGACACCGCCGAGGCATGGGGTGACATCGTGCTGAACGGACAGTACATCTGGTCGGTCAAGAAGTCCAGATATCAATCCATCAAGGTGGGTCAGAATGTGAACTTCTCCAAACCACCGAAGGCAACGGTGATCACAGACCTATCTGAAGATATCTCTCCCCCGTTCTCGCTTTATTTGAACTTCATCGACGACGACACCTGGAATGGCGGCTTTGACGACACCATCGTGAACGGTAATTTCACTGAATGGGAGGTCGGAACCCACACCATGAAGCTCCGGTCCGAAGGAGAGTTACTGCTTACATACAGCATCACCAAGGAGAAGTTCGGTACTCCTCAGAAATGATCGTCTATGTGTGAAATTACTAAGAATGCCAAGTGGTGGCCCCTTATACACCCTAAATTTAATAAACTCTTAGGATTTTTCACAAAATACTCTTTGCAGACCATGAGCCAAGGGACTAAGGAGCATGTGGTGAGTTAGGAGCCAAATGCGCAATATGTGACCCTTCCTCTTTGATTAACCCAGCTGAAGTAGGGAGTGCTTACATTTGGACAGCCTTGAAGAAAAAAATACTCGGAATATATGGTGTAATACACAAGAGTGCGGAATGCAGAATGTTTGGAACTTAGCAAAGCTTGATTTGAATGTAAGATCACTGGCCAGTAATGTCTTAATAGCTTGAAGATTTTGGCAGTGATGCACAGTACAAGTCGAATGCATGACCTTCACTTAGTCATTTACTTAATGCAAAAGTGGTATGTAAGCTATATATCAACTTGATAAAACAAACACATTTGATCATCGGAAAAGGTCCCAAGAGAATATGTATAACCCTGAGAAAGAATACGCATTAAAGGCCAGCAGAATTCCATCACAATATCAGCTTAATTCAAGTTTTTGCGAACTTATAACTCTCAATATCTCAGTAACCAGCTATTTGGCAGACAAGTAGACATTCCTGATAGAAGGAGAATAGTCTAACCAGCATCCATTCCAGCTGTGGTAACCAGCAGCCTACCACCTCCCTACAAAATCACAGCCAAAGATATCTAGGAAAAACACCAGCTGAACACCCGCAAAGTACCATTCAGAGACCAACTGAATACCAGTTGATCATTGGATGAATCCCAAGTATGAGATCTTTTATTTAATACACATTGTTGTTTTTTTGGCAACTTGCAATTTTTCATATGCTGGGTACTTGATATTCAGCATACTAATCAACATAAATCCCAAGAAGAAATTTCACAAAATACTCTTTGCAGAACATGAGTCAAGTGACTAACAATATATCCAATATTCAGGTGTAATCACTAAGCTTGCAATTGAATACATATATTCTATTAAGCTCATCATACTTTTACAGGTCTTAGGGTTAAATAGCAGATTAGGTCTCTAAGTGTAATATTGCAAACCTAGGCCCCTAAACCTATCTGGCTACTACCTCTAATTAAATGAGAAGTATTCTGGTAATACCTGGGAAGCATCAGATAAAAGACATACATCAGCAGTGACCTCAATGAAGGCAAATCTTGATTTGGTTTCATATATATCATACCAAAAGTGCTGGAACTATCTAAAATTCTACATCTCTACTGTCAGTCTATGACTGGAAGCTGTGTATACACAACCTGAAGCACATCAAGAGGTATGTACTTAGTGGATCATTCTCTTCATACAAAATGGTAATATGATATAATTGCATTACCACAGTTACACAAGTTTCTAGATGCTAAATATCAGCTGCCAGCTGCTTTCTAAAGTAGGGTTAAAATGGCTTGTAAAATGATTTAGTGGGACTTGCCAATGCTGTTAGCAATACTTAAATGGCAAAGATGCACTATGCAAAGCACTTCCCTATATTGTATAAACATGTATCATAAAAGTCCAAGTAACCAACTTATTGTTGTGTTCTTTTACCACTAAAGTAGGGAATGTGGCAGCCTGTGAGGCTGCAAAAATATATTTGAGCTAATAAGCCAGTACAGGAGCTTGGGCTTACTGCATCTTTGCTTTACAGTGAGCAAGGGACACTGATTTGGTAAAACACAGTTTCTGATGCCAGTACAAAGAATTTGGATAACAAGTGTTGTGTCTTTTGGAAGCTAGATATGTTAACTAAACTAGCTTGGTTTGCTGACTGGCAAGTAAAATAACCAGTACAATCACATGCCAAAGATATGTTAAGTATTTTGAATAAACTTATGTGCTAGTAGGTGAAAATATCTATCAGTTTGATCTATTTTGCATCTTGTAATTTTTGTGTCTAAGTAATATTATAAGTCACTTATACTAAGGCATGCTCAGCAATCAGCAGCTGAGTGCATGTGTCAAAGCCCTTGTATTATATAGGTGATAGCAGCAGAGTTAACTTGCACCAATATCATAGCAGAATGCATCAGGGGCTTGTTACAATAATGGCAGATGTAGGCTTGCTAGATAGGCTAGGTAGGTAGGCGTAGTGTTCTCAAGAATCTGTATTGAATAGGTTTTTAGGAGATAATAGAGGGATTGACTTCATTGAATATAGTCTGAGAGGTTATGGTGGTTGAGACAAAAACAAAACTATGAGGCTCAGAACTCTTTGTGTAATAGTTTTTTAAGTAGAGTGGATATGTCAGTGCCTAGAGGTCAATTCTGATTCAAGTTTATCTCAAATGTGATTGTGCCTAAGGTTGGAGTGTAATAAGTTGTTTGGTCAGTTGCTCTTCAACTGGTTTTAGTGATAGACTGAGACCTCATGATAGTCTCTGCTTTGTTGCTGGTGCATAGCAAATAACATACAAGTTGAATGATCATACAATCAAATCCAAGGTATTACATATGGAAGGATTGAGCCAGACCATATTTGAGATTGGTTTTTACAACTTTAGTATGACATTGATATTTTCTTCATTATAGATGGACAATGGTGACCATACCTAAATGTTGTGCAAACTTAGTTGCTTGGACTGCCCATACTAATTGAGGAATATCTGAGCTTTTGTATATGCATACATTTAGCCCCACATGATTAGACATCAGAAATTAGCCTATAGGCAATAGAAATATCACCAATATATTTGTTGACAGGCAGCACAAGAGGTAGCAAATACTTAATCTCCATTGTGCAAAATAGGTTAAATTGAACAAGCAGAACTATAAAAAGAGAGAGATATCATGAGCTTGGTATGAAACTTGAGAGGTGGTAAACTTCATAATTTTGGCCATGTTTTCTCATATATTTAGAATGATAGAATTCTAATAGCATTGATAAGCTGCATCTTTAGACCTGAGCATTGTGATGGCTTTTGACAAGATCTGGCAAGACATTGCTGTCAGGGGATTGTAATGCATGCTGTCAGCATGCAACATTATGGGAGTTTATATATTGGTATTACTGTCAATAGGCTTCTTGATTTTTACATCAACATCTCATTGGTTTATAATTTACCTCACTGGCATTGTATTACAAGGATGCTAAAATGAGTATCCCCCTGATGTAATGTAACCTCTTGCCACTGAGAACTCCTTTTCACCTGGATCAAGCATCTGAATGGCTCTTAGCTGCTAAGACATCCATTCAATATACCTACCATTTACAGTACCTCTAAACCACTTAGCATTGTATTTTCTCCAGACCAAATGCTGTGTATTTATTCCAATAATGGATTGACAACTATGCACTAGTTTGATGTTTTACTTTAGTGACCATTCATCTCCTATCCAGCATCTATTATTAGAGAATACCTGGAGGCAGAGGTGTAACTAATATAGCAGCTTTCCAGCCCTTACGTCTCTTATACATAGCTATTGAGTCTTTATGCAAGACCCTCTTCCTGTTCATCTTCGTCGTCACCTCCATCTTCATCAACATCCTTTTCATATTCTTCGTTGTCTTCATCTTCGAATTCCTCATCTGCAATATCTTCATATTCATCTTCATCATTCTCATTTTCATTATCTTCGTATACATCTTCGTCTTCTTCTTCTTCTTCTTCATCCTCCGGAGCAAGCTCAAAAAATGCCAAATGATGACTTACCTTTCTAATAAGCATCTCCGCACTTGCGTTCAAAATATCTTGGCAATTTACCCAATAGATATGATAAAAGCGTGAAGCAATAAGAGCCAGGCGTATTGCATGCGGAAACTGACGCGAGAATTCGGCGTAAGTGGAAAAGGATATAGAGCTGGCTTGAGGGTCATTAAGGAGGCTACTGTACTCTTGACAAGGCAGCACGCCCCATAAAAAGTGGATGAACTCCACAAACCTGTCCTTTGCAAGGTGAGGCGATTGCGCCGAAATAGCAGCAGCGTTATTGAAATATGCAACTGCCAGACCCTCTTTGGTCTCAAGGCCGGATTCCGCCAAACCATCATCCTGGTCCATCGTCACTAATCCATGCCGTAAAAGGTTCTGGACGAATTTCAGATCAAAATGCTCCATCAGTGGTTGGAGATATGATGGCTGATAGATTCCCAATTCGAAGAGATACTCCACTAGCTCCGGCTGCCCGCTGCGATAAACATTCGGATACTCAGTTTCGGATGCATCTGCTATAGGTGCATCCAATATACCAAGTTCCAAGTCTACCTCCCCTATACCCTGGGCGATCCTTTGCAATGCTTTCTCCTTCAGCAGTGGCACCAACTTCCTGAGAAGTCGCAGATGGCCACATTCGATCGCATACAGGACATATTTCTTTACTAGGCGAGCACTCGAGGTTACTTCAGCCAAATCGACCAGAAACAATGATACATCTTCGGATGGCGGTCCAGCCCAACGAGGCCTCCTTCGTTGGACTTGGCTTTCGCTTGATTCGGCAAAGGTTCTCAGTAGCCTGAGGTAGCTTTTGCGAGTCTTGTAGGCACCCAGACGGGTCTTGACTCTCTGGATACAGCCGCTTCTAAACAAGCCAGAAATCGAGTTCCGTCGAGATGCATATTTATGCAAGACCTCCACTACTGCAAGGTTGGGGATGCCCACAAAGAAATCGTACTCCACATGTACGTTGTAAGGTTCATTGAACAAAAGCTCCAGAGTGTCAACGTATCCCAGCCTTACACACGCCCTAGCAATCAACGACAAGACATTTTCTTCTGAAGCATAATTAAGAATCAGCATCCGATATGTTTCTTCGGACCCCGAAGGTGCCACCATCAAGGCATTCCCCAACAGCGCAGTGCCTTCATTGCCGACAAGCTCCAAGGCCTCAGTGATGCGGTCAAGCTGGAGACACACCTTGATGCGATCTTCCCTGCCTATTGGGGGCAGAATGTGCTGATTCTTCAAATACCATGAATACGCCTCGCTTGATTTCGAAATCCCGACGAGTAGACAGTTATGGATGCACTTGGTCAACTGCCCCCCTTCGCGAAACACGGGGTTCTCGTGGAACAGGTGCTCACATAAGCGCACTTTTCCTTTCAATAGGCAAAGAAGCTTGGCCGGCGTGTCGTAATTCTTGTATTCTTCTCCGATGAGACCAATCAAGTAGGATAGCACGCCTATGTCTCCATAGCACACCGCACTTGTGAGTAGGTAGTCTACTGGATACACTACAGCAGTCAAAAGCCACCGGATGAGTGGTTTATGGCCACTCTTGATGGCCTCCTCCAAAGCGTACCCTGGCCCACCCTGATGGATGACTAGGCGCCTAAAGCCAACGCCAGGTGTTTCAAAGAAGCCAAAATATAAAACTACGTCGCCAACATAGTAAAGGATTATCTCTTGTATCTCCTTGGCTAGGGAACCTCTTATATTCCTCGCCAACTCTTGATGGTCAGACATTGTAAGCCAGCCTAGGCTTCCTTGTCCGAATAGTCAGCAGCAACAGCCAAGTTCCAAATGAATATCCGAATGCAACCTCGTCGACCAATAGGGCATCAGGGAATTTAGGTGAAACGATCCATCCAGGTCAACAACGTGACTGATTGATATGGTTTTGGCTAACGACATTGAATATGGCACGATGGCCGCTTGTATCTTTAAAATTCACTAATAAGCAATGTGGAAACCAACTGGCGTTGTAAAAGCCCAAAATCTCAATGGGGTTTGTTCAAATCCTGGAAGTATCTTGCCAGGCAAATTGCTGAGATCATGGGGAAACTGCGGCTTACCAGATCCTGCTGGGAGCACGAAGTCATGTTACATTGTATGTCTCATCTGATTTGGCTCACTTTTGCCGGATTAGTGGCGGTCTGGGGTAGATGTAGTACTGTGCCATTGAGTTGACTTGGTGGCCGGTATTGGTGGAGTACCATCACCCTGAAAACGGAATGTGTTGGTTAGTCCTTCATACTAGCATATAGCCGCTTTTTGTACGGCAGGCTTGGTATTTCTTTGAAACTACTTCAGTATCTGATGATCGAAGATCGGGAGCTCTGGTATACTACGCAAATAACATAGTATACTCTTCAAGCAAACCCCCACCTGCTCATGGATTTCCAGGCTTTCAAAGCTACGACCAGGCCCCTCATTGCTCTGTGTATCATAACCAACGCTGCCAAATGCTTTGCAACGCAATTAGATACCTCAGATAAAGCACGTGATAGAAGCCGCCTTGTACTCCGAATCCCCATGCAACATGCTTTCTTAAATAAATGGCAACAAATAAGTTGTCAAGATGCGAACGGCATCTTTCATTGCACCAAACAATATCGTCATCCTTTTATTCCACTAGGAGTGCCAAGCGAACTTGAGGTTAACTGCATTACTAAACACAAAGCAACGATTACTAGTACACTCGACCTTTATATCAATCAATAAGAAGCCATTTGAGTTGATTTAGTAGGGCAAGATATTGTTGCCTAAATCCCGAAAATGATGATTATACGGAATAATCCATCAGCACTAGAACATTCCCATAGACAAGCTTGCCAATGGCCAATACCTGGGTGGGATCTACAGCTCCAAGAAGTGCTTGAGTTGTTCATAGTCCTATATGATGATAAGTAGGCATAGCATTGAGTAAGCCTTGTATTAACTGCCATGCTTATACCGGATGGTGCTTTGAAATCCACTGCAAGACTCTGTATCTTATGATAGATTTAGAGTCTGCTGCTTCCATTAATTAGACATGTGTTAGTTTTTAATGGCATTTACGTCTCTTGGAGCAGTGGCTTCACAACAAATACTCCATTTGTTGATGAATAATACTCTGAGGATAGTGTTTTCCTGCAAGCTCTTTGAAAGCACCTTTACAAGCAGCTCTTTAATTTAGTATATATTATTCATCTTTTACCACAATGTTGCCAGCTTTGCAGCTCATCTCAGGAGTTGCACACCAACAATACTTTGCACATCTGGAGACTTTGCAAATGACCAAACTACATCAACAACTTTAACTCTGCACTCTGCTTCAGCTAACAATGTAATTTTTGTCATGTCAATTATTTCTCATGTTTGCTGCAAGTCATGCACCTCCTAAATCCTCTCAGCAAGGCCAGCTGTGTAAGGATTGGTGCTGCTATATCACATATACCAAGGCTCATAAACACACTCAATCATCATTATCAAAAAGTTAATCATTTTGACTAATTGGCAGTTAGT
>MCFE01001142.1:0-15671 GCA_002104905.1 Basidiobolus meristosporus CBS 931.73 | reverse complement strand
TTAGACATCATTTCATACGTGAAGCTATAGAGAATAACTTAGTTAGCTTAGTTTACTGTCCTACAGATGAAATGATTGCAGACATATTTACCAAACCATTAGCTAGAGACAAGTTTGAATATCTTAGGGTCAAAATTAGGAATAGTCAGTATGAACATTTAGCTGAGTGGGAGTGTTGTAAAAATTCGTATTTTCCACCTAAATATTCACCTAACTTAGTCACTTAGATCATCATCTTCAAATCCTAGAGAATACTGACCAAATTCCTTGTCGGGATTTACTTAGAATATTTTCACCAAAATACCAGGTACCCAGAACATGAAAATTCTCAAAGTTGTCCAAACAGCCCCAAACTTTGCACACATGTTCTTGGGACCTTCCTTAACCTATTCTACGTGTTTGTAATGCCAAGACCATGTAAAAGTATAAATACTACTTTTACATTCAATAAATCATTAAGTGAAAACCACATAATCTACTTGTTCTCCCAATCACTTCCAATATCTCCAAGACTCTTACAACAGGCCTAAATCTGTAAAAAGCTTTCTTAACCACATTGCTTCTTTTGTAGCTTCACAGGCTGCCTTGTACTCTGCCTCTGTGGTAGAGAGTGCTACGGTTGGTTGCTTTCTTGACTTCCATGAAATTGCTTCTTTACAGTAAAGAAAGGTGTATCCTGTGGTGGATCTTCTGTCTTCTAAATTTTGTCCCCAATCAGCATCAGAGTACCACACAAGATCCTGTTCTGAATCCTTATGAGTGTATCTTAACAGATATCAGCAGTTCCTTTTAGGTATCTAAAAATCCGCTTAACTGCTGCAATATGATCAGATCCATAGTTCTGATTATTGTGGCTGACAACTCCCACTGAATATGAGATATCTGGACGTGTTCCAAGCATGATGTACATCTGACTGCCAATCATAGATTGATAAGGAAAGTCAGGGCTTTCAGATGGCACCAAGCTCTCTTGATTTGGTTGAGTTTTGACCAAGTTAAGGTTTGTCTCCATTGGGGTAGCTGCCGGTTTACAGACTTCCATTTGGTACTTCTTTAGTATATCTTGAATATACTTGGATTGACTTAGGGTGATAGTCTGGGTACTTCTGTCTATGGAGAACTTAATCCCTAAGTAGTAATTAAGTTCTCCTAGATTGGACATCTTGAACTCCTTAGATAGGCTGGATTTAGTCTCTTCCAATGTTTCTAGGTTATTGGCGGCTATAATAAGATCATCCACATATAGAGCTAATAAAACTGGATTTGCTCTATCTGGCTTATAGTATATACTATAGTCAGCATTGCTCCTTTTGAAACTCAAAGATTCCAAATAAGAATCTATCTTGCAATTCCAGTCTCTTGGTGATTGTTTGAGACCATATAGTGACTTTTTAAGCTTGCAGACCAAATGGGGGTTATCTTGGTCAACCAACCCATCAGGCTGGTCCATATACACGTCCTCATCTAGTTCTCCATTCAAAAATGCAGTTTTTACATCCATTTGATGAATAAAAAACTTATATTTGGCTGCAATAGCCAGTATTGATCTGATGGAATTAAACTTGGCTACCGGTGTAAAGGTCTCAGTATAGTCAAGTCCTTTTGTTTGAGAGTATCCTTCAGCTACAAGTCTTGCTTTGTATCTTTCAATTGTACAATTGGCCTTGCTTTTGTCTTGAAGACCCATCTGCATCCAATTGATTTTTGGTTGATTGGTAATTTGACTAAGTCCCAAGTTTGATTTTCCATCAGGGCCTGATATTCCTCAGTCATTGCAGATCTCTAAAACTTTGTCTGAGGGCTATTTAGGGCCTCTCTTACAGTCTGGGGCTCAGCAATATGGACTGAATAGGCATAGGCTAAGTTTGTACCCTCATTGATATAGTAACTTGGGCTATTTCATGTCCAATTGGATCTCCTGGCATTTGATACTGGAGTGGGCACTTCTGAGATATTCCTGGGTGCTGCTTCTGGCTGAACCATGGTTGTAGAGTCCTCTGGAGTGAAAAAATTTTCATTGTTTTGCTCTGATTCAATCCTGGCAATTGGTGGGCTTGAGATCAAATTGTTGTCATCATCTGATGTCATTTTTTGTGAACAGTTTGAATTTTCATCAAACAACACATCCCTGGACTTAATCAGCTTCTTTGCTTTGGTATTGTAGAGTCTGTTTGCCTTACTCTCATTGCAGTAGCCCAAAAATATGCATTTTACACTTTTTGGCTCAAATTTTGACTGATTTCTGGCCAGTTTTTTGGCATATGCTGTACACCCAAATATTCTTAGATGTTCTGCACTTGGTCTGTATCCATACCATGCTTCAAATGGAGTAGAATCACGAAGTATTCTGTTATAACTCCTATTTTTAAGGTATACAGCAGTGGCAACTGATTCCGCCCAAAAATCATAGGATAATTTTTGATCATGGATCGTAGATCTTGCCATATCAGTCATTGATCTGTTAGCATGTTCTGCTACCCCATTTTGCTGCGGGGAGTATGGTACAGTAGTCACTTGCTTTATCCCATTAATTTTGCAGAAGTGGATGAAGAGTTTTGAGGTATATTCTCCACCATTGTCAGAGTGTATTTTCTTGATGTTTCCACCAGTTTCTCTCTCCACCATGTCTTTAAGCTCCCTGAACTTAGACAGAGCTTCTTCCTTTCTCTGCATGAAGTAGACCCATGTGTATCTTGTATAATCATCAATAAAAGTGATTAAATACTTCATCCCACTTAAGGAAAATTTTGCATAGGTCTACACAGATTTGAATGAATTAGATCTAATTTTTTCTTAGTTTTGATTAACCCAGAGCTCTTGAACGGTTGTCTGGCTTGTTTCCCATATATGCAGGCTTCACAGTGCTCCAAATTAGCTGGGGGATCAATTTTCACTCCAGAAATTAGCTGATCTTTGATCATTTTGCGCAAATAATCAAAATTGATGTGTCCAAATCTCCTATGCCAAAGCATTGGTGTTTCTTCATTTAAGTTACTTATATTGGCTTCCAGATATGATGGAATATAAGTCAACTTTTGTAGATTCTGATCTCTGGTGCCCAAAGCAATATGAGCACCATTTTGATCAGTGATCCTGCATCCCAAATTGTGAAAACTGAAACTGAGTCCTTCTGCTGTGGCCTTGCTTACAGAGAGTAGGTTTTTGGCTATTTCTGGTACATAGAGTACTTCTTTAAAGGTCAGTGTATGGCTTCCTTCACTGCTTCTAAGGTTTACCTGGATAGTTCCTTCTCCCACTGCATCAAGTGTTCTATTGTCACCTATGAAAACCTTCTTAATAAGAATTTCTTGATATTGGGTAAAAAGTTCTTTTTGGTGTGTAAAGTGTTGAGATGCTTCAGAGTCAATATACCACGTCTGAGAATCCTTGTTTGTGGTCATATTTAGTGCAGATATGAATAGTCTATCTTCAGTTGGTGCCGCATTTCTATATTCAGGCTTCTTTTGCTGATTATCTTTCTTTTTGAGACACTGGTCTGATGTGTGTCCTTTCCTTTTGCAGTAGTTACAAAACAGGTTGCTGTTGCCTTTGTAGGGCCTTGGGTACCTCCTTTGTTGGTTATCATTGCTTATTAAAGCATTTTCTTCTTCCTTCTTATTAGCACTTGATTTACTTATTTCTTCATCCAGGAGCCTTCTATATACATAATTTAAGGTCAAATCCTCAGTTCTGGACTCTAGGGCTGATACAAGGCCCTGAAACTTGTCTGTCAGGCTACTTTGGATGGTAATTATCACATCCTCATCAGTAGTTGGTACGCCCACAGATTCCATCTCATCTACCAGCAGGGTAATTCTGTAAATTAGATTTTTCATTTCTTCTCCTGGCAGCATCTCTGTAGTAAAGAATTTCCATCTCAGATACATTTTCTTAGCAGCTGAGCATGACTGGTAGGTGTCTGCTAATGCCTTCCAGGCATTCTTTGCCGTTTTTGCTCTTGAGCATTGAATTAGCAGTTTGCCTTTAACATTGAGGCAAATGCAGTTAAAGGCTCTTTGTTCTTTCTTCTGGTACTTTAAGGCTTCCTCTCCCATGTTTTTAGGAGGACATTCTTCTCCCATGACAATATCCCAAAGGCCTCTTTCTTGTAGCAGCATCTTCATCTTCACCTTCCACACTTGGTAGTTAGATCCATCCAACTTTTCATCAGAGGGAAAAATTCCAGTAATAGCAGTAGTGGTCATTGCAGAGAGTGACAGCTTGGGGCTCATAACCTGTTGTAAGAGTCTTGGAGATATTGGAAGTGATTGGGAGGACAAGTAGATTATGTGGTTTTCACTTAATGATTTATTGAATGTAAAAGTAGTATTTATACTTTTACCTGGTCTTGGTATTACAAACATGTAGAATAGGTTAAGGAAGGTCCCAAGAACATGTGTGCAAAGTTTGGGGCTGTTTGGACAACTTTGAAAATTTTCATGTTCTGGGTACCTGGTATTTTGGTGAAAATATTCAAAGTAAATCCCAACAAGGAATTTGGTCAGTATTCTCTAGGATTTGAAGGTGATGATCTAAGTGACTAAGTTAGGTGAATATTTAGGTGGAAATACAAATTTTTACAACACTAGTATCTAGGAATAAACTACCATCTAACCTGGGTAGCTAATCATATTCATTGTTGGATGTACCCTGTATACTTTCTAGCTGGATACTGGTAAGTAGCCATTGTGTAAAAACGCAAAATATTTTCAGCATTTGCAGTACTCCAGCAATCAGCACAATAGCTAGCTTTTCTGAGCACAAAGGAGGGTACTGCTGTTGAATATATGAGATGCAGGGAGTTTATTCCATAGCTCACACATATTATTATTTCCCAAATACCAACTCTAAGAACATCATCTTCTTACAGAGAAAATGTACAGATGTCAGCATTCAAGTGTAGCAAGGCTGGCAAACTTTAAGCCATTAGCCACAGTATGGAATTAGTCATATACTGGAGATACTTAAAATAGTGGGAATCAGTTAGAGTAAAAGCTCTCTGCAGGGAGCAATGCTTTTGCACTTCAGCAATATCCCTGTACTGATTACCAAGCTGTACATGAAGCAGTTCAAGCTAAATGAGCCCCTCAAGATACCAGATGAATATTAAAGAATTGCCAAGATATTGCAGAGTATCCACTACCTGAAGTACCCCTCACTAGCTCCAAACCATATAACATAGATAATAATCTAAGTGACTATGCTAGGTGATTAGACTTGTTCAGTTGGATAGCACCACATTGAGCCATGAGTGCCAAATGAAGCCATAGGGTGCCAGAGAGGCCAAGCAAACCTATACTTGGCCACAGAGTGTGAAACATAGCTTTGCATCTTCATGCCAAACAGCCCCTGTGTTTCACCTATGATGCAGGGGAAAGTCCATTTTTTGATGTTTTTTTTTAGGTCAAGGTTGTGCAGGATGTGTAAGAGCACAGAAGAACTGAACACATGCATCAGGTACTCAATACCCATGGCACTCTGAATCTAGCTCCTGTGGCTTGTAACATGTCACAAAAGTGCATGGCACTATCTTGGTCCACTGGTACTATCTGGCACTATAAGTGCTTTGTATAGATCTTACTTTAGGGCTAATAATCAAATATAGTGCCAGATAGTACCAGTGGACCAAGATAGTGCCATGCACTTTTGTGACATGTTACAAGCCACAGGAGGTAGAATCAGAGTGCCATGGGTATTGAGTACATGATGCATGTGTTCAGCTCTTCTGTGCTCTTACACATTCTGCACAACATTGACCTAAAAAAAACATCAAAAAATGGATTTTCTCCAACACAATGGGTGAAACACAGGGGTGAATTTGCATGAAGATGCAGAGCTATGTTTCACACTCTGTGGCCAAGTATAGGCTCACTTGGTCTCTCTGACACACTATGGCATCATTTGGCACTCATGGCTCAATGTGGCACTATCCAATGGAACAAGTCTAATATATAGGTGGAGTTACAAATTTTTACAACAGCTTTATCCATCAGTTATTGCATGGTATCATAATGGCATAAACACCTTTTGGTCACAGGATCTAATATATGTGACAGCCTTTTGACAAGATCAACACATTTATTTTGCATAGGGAACAGATTGGTTTATTTCCAGTGAATTTTTGGATACAACTTAATCTTAGACTGCACTGACCTAAAGAAGCCCATATTTTCAATAATAATGTTGAGCTCAACCCCACACTCAAGATATAACTCCATTGAAACCCACCATCTAATCAGTGCTACTGCCTCAGCACCCATTGCCCATGTCTGTGGCAGGAACCTTAAGGCTTAATGTCAATGTTTGCTCACTAGTCCCTTTACAAATTGGTCTTCAGCCATAAGTGTGAGGTGTAATAACTCATCTGCCAGGCTTTACAACTAGTTCTTGCAATATTGGAATTGGTTTGTTCTAGTACTGCTCTTGAAGCAGTGCTGCAATCTGTTGATGCATGAATACTGTACAGATATCTGACTGTGGGCATCTTGGTGAGCCTCCAATTTCAAGATATTATTGCTTAGCCCTTTAAAAAATCTTGAACCAGCAATTCCTCAGAGAATCTGCTGGTATTCTAGTACTTGTTTGCTGACATTCAGCTAGTGCATTTCCTCTAAATTCTTGGTGGAAGTAGTGATATACCCATTATCAATCTAGTGTGAGTACTAGTTGGCTTAGTTTACTTTGTAAATAGGTTCACTAGTTTACCAAGCAGCCATTACATGAGATATTGGTAATTGTAAGTTTAGAGAAACCTGAAACTCAGCTGATATTATGCTAACATCCTGCTTGCCATTTCTTAGCTTTTTTAGGGAATCCAGTGCAGTTTGGGTAACTCCAATTGTATAGTTGGAGACCAGTGATCACAATGTGCTTTGATATCAATAATATTAAGTCAGTACTAGACCTGGGGCAATATCCCTTTATAAATTACTCTGCATAGATATCCATCATTGGTCAGAACAGTGGTGATTCTTGATTTGACTTGGCTTTGCTCAATTTATTGGGTGCATGCTGTGATGCCTCCTTCAATTATCAGGATCCATGATTTGCTTATATAGCAAGATTAATTATTTATAAGCATGTCAGGTAGCATGAATCAGGGCTATGCAACCAGCCTAGTGCATTGTAAGAGTCTTGGAGATATTGGAAGTGATTGGGAGAACAAGTAGATTATGTGGTTTCACTTAATTGACTTATTGAATGTAAAAGTATTATTTATGGATTTACATGGTCTTGACATTACAAACATGTAGAATAGATGAAGAAAGGTCCTAAGAACATGTGTGCAAAACTTGGGGCTGTTTGGACAACTTGTCTAAATTTCATATTCTGTATAAATATTCCAAGTAAATCCCAATAAGGAATTCTGTTAGTATTCCCTAGAATTTGAAGGTAATGATCTAAGAGACTAAGTTAGGTGAATATTTGGGTGGAATTACATTCTTTTACAACACTTCCACCTGGCTAAATGTTCATACTAACTAGTCCTATTTTTGACCTAAGATATGCATACTTGTCTCTAGCTAATGATTTGGTAAATATGTCTACATTCATTTCATCTGAAGGATAGTAAGCTAAGCTAAATAAGTTATTATCTAGAGCTTCATATATGAAATGATATCTAATATCTATGTGCTTAGTTCTAGCATAAATAGTTAGACTTCTACCTAATTGTGTATATCCTTGATTATCTTGAAATAAAGCAATAGGCATTTTTTGACATAGACCTACATCTGTAAAAAGCTTTCTTAGCCACATTGCTTTGTTTTAGCTTCACAGGCTGCCATATATTCTGCCTCTGAAGTGGAAAGTGCTAAGGTTGGTTGCTTTCTTGAATTCCATGAAATTGCTCCTTAACAGTGAGGAAAGGTGGATCCTGTGGTGGATCTTTGGTCTTATAGGTTTTGTCCCCAATCAGCTTCAGAGTATACCACAAGAGCCTGTTCTGAGTTTGTATAATTGTATCTTAAGCAGACATCAGCAGTTCCTTTTAGGTATCTAAAATCTACTCAACTGCTGCATAATGATCAGATCCGTAGGTCTGATTATGATGCCTGACAACTCCCCCCAGATATGAGATGTCTGAATGTGTTCCAAGTGTGATATACATCAGAATGCTGGCCATAGATTGATAAGGAAAGTCAGGGCTCTCAAATGACACTAAGCTCTCTTGATTTAGTTGAGTTTGACCAAGTTAGGGTTTGTCTCCAGTGAGGTAGCTGCTGGCTTACAGTCTTCCATTTGGTACTTCTTTAGTATGTTTTGAATATACCTGGATTGGCTTAGGGTGATAGTCTAGGTACTTCTGTCTATGGAGAACTTATTCCTTAAGTAGTAACTGAGTGCTCCTAGATCAGACATTTTGAACTCCTTGGATAGGCTTGATTTAGTCTCTTTCAACATTGCTAGGTTATTGGTGGCTATAATAAGATCATCCACACATAGAGCTAATAGTACTGGACTTACGCTATCTGGCTTATAGGTTACACTATAGTCAGCATTACTCCTTTTGAAATGCAAAGATCCCAAATAAGAATCTATATTGTGATTCCAGTCTCTTGGTTATTGTTTGAGACCATATAGAGACTTTTTAAGCTTGCAGACCAAATGGGGGTTATCTTGGTCATCAGACCCATCAGGCTGGTCCATATACACATCCTCATCAAGTTCTTCATTCAAAAATGCTGTTTTTACATCCATTTGATGAATAAAACACTTATATTTGGCTGCAATAGCCAATATTAATCTGATGGAATTAAACTTGGCTACTGGCACTGTGGTGGTGTATAGATCCAAGAGAGAGACAAGTCCAACACTTCTCAAGTGTTTTGCATTTGGGGTGCTCACTGGGTGCAATAACCTCTGGTAAAAGCTTACTAGGAATAATTGGGTTCCATCTCTAATCTAATGTGATGGGGAATAAAGCCACAAGCCTGTCAAGGGAAAACCATTGAGCTACAATCCCCAACTTAGTTGGTGTCTTAACAAAAGTGTGTGCTGGGTTCAGCATCCTTTGCGATGACAATGTACTAAAGCTTCCAAAGTCAAAACAACTGTAAACTCCACCAGCAGGGACTTGATAAGAATGCAGCTGTGGTCAATAGCTACAAAGACACAAAAGTATCTTTGCTTGTACAAGAACAAACTTGGGAAAGAATCAAATATAATAAAAGATACCTACTCTGAGTATTTTTCATAAGTAGTGCCTCCAAGGTCAGTTGGCTGTCAGATGGTTTCCTGGGAGTGTCCTGTGGTCTGGGGCTGGAAGTTCAGGTAGCAGCAGGTGGCAGTGATCACACTAATCAACAAGTTGGTATATTGATAAAAGGGATGATGATTTATTGTTGAGGGATTGCCTCTGTTATGTACTTTTCTCACTGGCTAAGTGATTACTAATCATGGTGCTCCACAAGGTTCTGGAGATCAATACAAATCTTTATGACATCAGAATGAGCTAAGAGTATTCTAAGTAGGTGCCAGAAGGTTGTAAGAGGCACAGCACATCTAACCAATCAGGAATCAGTACTCTGGGACCTATGTAAAATAGGGATACCATATAAGGTATGGAAATGGTAGGGATGGTGACACAGGTTGATCATGTGTCATGGGTACTGGTGCAGGTACTTGCCTAATATTGAAGCACTTACAGATAGTAATCTTACATAAAGTGAGGAATAACCTATGCAATAAGGCAAGCAGGTGTGATAGTCAACCAGCTTATGGGATAGTACTGATCAGTAAGACAACTGGGATAAACCTAAAATATGCGTAGTAGAGAAATAGGGAAGTAGAAAATATGGGAATGAGCACATCTGTCAGTGGGTGTCACTGTGACCCTGCTACAATGCAAAGGGCTCAGTATAGTCAGGTCCTTTTGTTTGGGAGAATCCTTTGGCCACATGTCTTGCTTTGTACCTTTCAATTGTACCATCAGCCTTATATTTGTCTGAAAGACCCATTTGCATCCAGTTGATTTTTGGTTGATTGGTAATTTGACTGAGTCCCAAGTTTGATTTTCCATTAGGGCCTGATATTCCTCAGTCATTGCAGATCTCTAAAACTTTGTCTGAGGGCTATTTAGGGCCTCTTTTACAGTGTGGGGCTCAGCAATATGGACTGAATAGGCATAGGCTAAGTTTTTACCCTCATTGATATAGTAGTTTGGGCTATTTGTTGTCCAGTTGGATCTCTAGGAATATGATGCTGGAATGAGCACTTCTGGGATATTCCTGGGCATTGCTTCAGGCTCAATCAGAGCTTTAGAGTTCTCCAGAGTGAAAAAGCCTTCATTGTTTTGCTCTGTTCAATCCTGACAATTTGTGGACTTAAGATCAGATGTTTGACATCATCTAATGTCATTTTTTGTGAAAATTTAGAATTTTCAGCAAACAACACATCCCTGGACTTGGTTAGCTTCTTTGCTTTGGTATTGTAGAGTCTGTATGCTTTGCTCTCATTGCAGTAGCCCAAAAATATGCATTGTACACTTTTTGGCTAAAATTTTGACTGATTCCCAGGCAGTTTCTTGGCATATGCTGCACACCCAAATATTCTTAGATGTTGTGCATTTGGTCTGTATCTATACCATGCTTCAAATGGAGTAGAATCACAAAGTGTTCTGTTATAACTCCCATTCTTAAGGTATACAGCAGTGGCAACTGATTCTGCCCAAAAATCATAGGATAATTTTTGATCATGGATTGTAGATCTTGCCATATCAATTATTGACCTGTAGCACATTCTGCTACTCCATTTTGCTGTGGGGAGTATGGTAGAGTAGTCTCTTGCTTTATCCCATCAATTTTGCAGAAGTGGATGGAGAGTTTTGAGGTATATTCCCAGTCATTGTCAGAGTGTATTTTCTTGATTTTTTCACCAGTTTCTCTCTCCACCATGGCTTTAAACTCCCTGAGCTTAGACAAAGCTTCTCTCTTTCTCTCCATGAATTAGACCCAAATATTTCTTGTATAATATTGATTAAAGTGATTTAATGTTTCATCCTGCCTGAGGAAAAATTTTGCATAGCTCCACACAAATCTGAGCAAATTAGATATAATTTTTTCTTAGTTTTGATCAACCCAGAGCTCTTGAACAGTTGACTGGCTTATTTCCCATATATGTAGGCTTCACAGTGCTCCAAATTAGGTGGGGGATCAATTTTCACTCTGGAAATTAGCTGATCTTTGATCATTTTGCACAAATAATCAAAATTGATGTGTCCAAATCTCCTGTACCAAAGCATTAGTGTTTCTTCATTTATGTTACTTATATGGGCTTCCAGATTTGATGGATTATAAGTTAACTTATACAGATTCTGATCTCTTATATGCAAAGCAATATGGGCACCATTTTAATCAGTGATCCTGCATCCAGAATTGTTAAAGCTGAAACTGAGTCCTTCTGCTGTGGCCTTCCTTGCAGATGGTAGGTTCTTGGCTATTTCTGGTACATAGAGTACTTCTTTAAAGGTCAGTGTATGGCTTCCTTCACTGCTTCTTAGGCTTACTTGAATAGTTCCTTCTCACACTGCATCAAATGCTCTATTGTCATCCATGAAAATGTTTTTAATTGTAATTTCTTGATATTGGTTAAAAAGTTCTTTTTGGTGTGTCAAGTGTTGAGATGCTCCAGAGTCAATATACCACATCTGAGAATCCTTGTTTGTGGTCATATTTAGTGCAGATATGAATAGTCTATCCTCAGTTGTAGCAGCATTTCCAGATTGAGGCTTTTTCTGCTGACCATCTCTCTTTTTCAAGCACTGGTCTGATGTGTGTTCTTTCCTTCTGCAGTAGTTACAAAACAGGTTTCTATTACCTTTGAAAGGTCTTGGGTATCTCCTTTGTTGGTTATCATTGTTTATTAAAGCATTTTCTTAATTCTTCATCCAGGAGCCTTCCATATACATAACTTGAGCTCAAATCTTCAGTTCTGGACTCTAGGGCTGATACAAGGCCCTGAAACTTCTCTGTCAGGCTATTCAGGATGGTAACTATCACATCCTCATCAGTAGTTGGTACACCCACAGATTCCATCTCATCCACCAGCAGGGTAATTCTCCTAATTAGATTTTTCCTTTCTTCTCTTGGCTCCATCTTTGTAGCAAGGAATCTTTGTCTCAAGTACATTTTCTTAGCCGCTGAACACAACTGGTAGGTGTCTTCTAATGCCTTCCAGGCATTCTTTGCTACTTTTGCTCTTGAGCATTGAAATAGCAATTTGTCTTTGACATCAAGGCAAATGCAGTTAAAGGCACTTTGTTCTTTCTTCTGGTACTCTAAGGCTTCCTCTTCCACATTTTTAGGAGGGCATTCTTCTCCCATGACAATATCCTAGAGGCCTCTTTCTTGTAGCAGTATATTTGTCTTCACCTTCACCTTCAACACTTGGTAGTTAGATCCATCCAGCTTTTGAGTGGAGTGAAAAATTCCAGTAATAGCAGTAGTAGACATTGCAGAGAGTGACAGCTTGGGGCTCATAGCCTGTTGGAAGAGTCTTGAAGATATTGGAAGTGATTGGGAGAACAAGCAGAATTTGTGGTTTTCACCAAATGATTTATTGAATGTAAAAGTAGTATTTATACTTTTACATGGTCTTGGCATTACAAACCTGTAGAATAGGTTAAGAAAAGTTTCAAGAACATGTGAGCAAAGTTTAGGGCTGTTTGGACAACTTTCAGAATTTTCATGTTCTGGGTAAATATTATAAGTAAATCCCAACAAGGAATTTGGTCAGTACTTCCTAGGATTTGAAGGCGATGATCTAAGTGACTAAGTTAGGTGAATATCTAGGTGGAATTACAAATTTTTACAACATAATATTTCACCAAATCAATCTTTGCAACCAAGTACAGCACTACATTCCCTGGCACAGTCTGGTTAAACAAGTCTACTAATTTACCTAAGTTTAGGTAAGTAAATATGGTTTTTAGATCTTTTTCTTCAATAGAAATGGAAATGAATGTGCATTGCACTCCATAACTTTGGGCAACTTTCCACATTTGTTACCATCAATAAGATTGAATCAAAAAATAGCTTTAGATTGGCCCAGAGATGAGCTATTGATGGGGGCACACAAGTGGCCTTATGGCTAAGATTCAGGCTGCTTTATTGGCTAATGAACACTGATGCTCTAGGTATGCTACATCTTGCTAGAATATTACAAGTGGCTTAAAAGTCGCTGACTTTGCATACTTGTGTTCGTGGACCTTTGTAAGCATATCCAGTGCATCTGTAAAAATGCAAGTGGTACTTTTGTACTGAATGATATATTGAGTGGCAAGCATACCATATGCCAGTCCTCCTAGCCATTATCAATATTACTAAAGCACCCACACCAAAAGTTGCCAAGTAACTGTAAGTATATAAGTGTAAGCATGAAATTGGCAAAACACTCTTAGCTGGCAGGATTCCTTTCTTGAGGTATTCTCACCCTGAATAGAGTGCATTATTTAATGGCGTCCATTGAAGCGCCAATGACTTTTGTTAGGAGAGTTTCAGAGATGTTGGTAGTGACTGAGAGGACTGGTAGGTTATGTGATATTCACTTGTTGCTTAAGTTCAGATAGAGTACTGGTACTTTTGGGGAAGCTTTGTAAGGCCAACAACAAGAATGCTCTAAGAAAAGACCCAGGAAGTGGCTTACAAAGCTGAGGGTCCACTTCCGATATTCTGGGGTTGGGCTAGCTGGCATCATGTTTGGTCCGACTTCCAACCAACCTGGACATACACCAAATCAGGCATTTGCATTCATGTGTGGGACTGTGGTTATGAGGATGAAGGTGCCAACTCGATGCGGGTAATTTACGTGATTTACACAATGAACGTTTATTGGGATATGAATGATTCTAAAGTTTACAAAATGGCTTCAATCACTTGGATGCCCTCCTTTTCTAACGCCTCCATGATGGGATTGTTGATCTCGGGAGTCATGGGGGCGATGACTCCCTTCTCCTTCAACACACCATCCAGAATCAAATCAACGGCGATGGCGCATGGGATACCGACGGTCTTGGCCATGGCGCTAGGGCCGTTGGGCTCGCCGTACTCCAACAAAGTGGAGGTGCGGGTTTGTCTGGTTCCATCGGCAAGCTCCACCTCGAACTTGTGCTGCAACATGATCATGTCCCTCTCGCCCTCTTCGTAAGCCATCTTCTCCTCAAGGGTGGCGCACAGGGTGTCCAAGTAGGTTCCACGCTTGGTCACGTTCTTGTTGGAGAACAAGTCGAGCCACTTCATGCCATTGAGGATTCTCTGGATCTCGGTCTCGTCCTTCTCACTGATCTTGGCCTTGATCGCAGCTTCCAAATCAGCCGAAGCATCGGTGACTCCGATCAACTTGGCAAGAACCGATCTCCAAGTGACATCTTGGGCCTCGGGCTTGAGGTAGTCTTGCTCACTGTCATCAAGGAAGCCAATATCAACTAAAGCCTTGACAAACTTGGGGAAACCTTGATAGCGAAGGGTACCGCGGATGATGGTCTGAGCCTCGGGGATGTTATATCTCTCCTTGTATGGGGTGGAGTCACGGTTGGCATATCCCTCGAAGGCGAATGCTGGGTAGATGTAGAGCGGCTTGGCGGAATCCATGAGCTCGGGTCCTGGGATGTCGACCACCTGGCCGTTTTCGTAGAACTTGGCGTTGTTACGCAAAGCCAACAAGACACCTCTGGAAGACCAGCTGAACTTGTAACCCAAGGGGTTATTCGAGGCTTCGGGGGCAGGAAGTCCACCGCAGAAAGACAAGAAGGAGAGGATCTTGCCACCCTCCTTGTGAACCTCGTCGATAGTCTTCACAGCGTACAAATGATCGATTCCGGGGTCGAGACCGATCTCGTTCATGACAGTGATGCCAGCGCTCTTGGCCTGCTCGTCATAAGCCAGCATGGCAGGAGAAACGTAACTGGTGGTGACGACGTTCTTCTTGAACTTGACGGCAGACTTGATGACAGTGGCGTGATGAATGTATGGGATCAAGCTAATGACCAAGTCATGTTGAGACACTGCCTCGTCAATCGACTGTTCGTTGTTGACATCCACGGAAATGGCAGAAGCGCCAGGGAATTGGGCAGCCAAGGCCTTGGCATTCTCAATGCGTCTGCAGCCTATACAACGATGAGTACACCAACCCCCAACGGATACAACAACCCAACCGACTTACCGATGGTGATTTTGTTCTCGGGCGTCTCGAGAGATATTCCACACATGGGCCAGCAACGTAGCCGGATCCGAGAAGGAGAATTTTACTGATGTCCAAGGGGAAGGTTGAGGGTTAGGTGAGTAATGCTACGACGAAACTAGTATGAAAGGGAGGGAACTTACCGATCAGCCATGTTGATGCAATTAGGACAGATTGCCTGATGCCGCATTCGCCGGGCTGCTTTTAAAGGCTTCGGATTGGATGCACCGTAGGAACGATCAGATTCCGATAATCCTTATTTGGGAATCCCTCGAAATGTGTTTCAGTGGATCCTATTTGAAAACAATGGAATTGAAGCAGGGTCTCGTCTGGTTTACGCACCATCAGGGGTGGCAGTAAGTATTACTCATAGTTAGTACTTGAGAGTGAGATATGTATCCATGATGACTAAATGATTACCAAATCTCGGATAATCAACTTCCTCTCCCCATCAGACGTCACCGGGTGGGCTCTGAGGGCCAGGGTTAGGGTTT
>MCFE01001141.1:0-15678 GCA_002104905.1 Basidiobolus meristosporus CBS 931.73 | reverse complement strand
ATATTCTGCTTGAATATTGAGATTGAAAGCTACAACCAGCCATCCGGATTTCTATTTATGATTGGTATTCACAAGCATAAATCCTTCGACTGATGAAATCGAATATTCTTACGATCAGTAAACTTGTCCGTAACTCAGTTGTGATATGAACATCAGTGTATGCTTGATTAACCAGTAGACAATAGACTGATCTCGAGTAACATTTGATGGTGTCTTGGACCACAGTGGGCTGGAGAGATCATTCTGTTGCACTAGATTCTATTCTCTGCTTTACGTCAATAGATACTTTATATCAGATCAGATGTATTTCACAGTAGTTTGAGATTTGGACTCCCCACTTCCTGTCGCCGAATTTCTCACTCCGCAAGAATGAATCTAGTTAAACGATGGATCCTTCTGAGACATCAGGCAATTGTGGAAACCATCCAATATCTATATTTTCTTTCAATCAGATGTTACGCATGTGTGCAATATTGGCTATTCTAAAAGTAAGAGAATATTGTGTCTTCACTTTGAAATAAAACTGCCACTTGCCTGTTAGCCTGGGCTTGTATAGTTCTAGCTCCATCTATGTGCACCCACTATGAAATATTTTATGCAATTTATCCCCAAATTTAAAAATCGAATGTACCATAAGTTGTAGTATTGATGGCTCTTTTTCTTCGGCAATATTTCCTGCCAATCTTGATGGCTGTAGTCTTACTCCGGAAAACGATATCTTGACCTATTTCAATATGCTTTATACAGCCATTGAACTACCTCATCTAATGGTTTTGGAGCTGGGAATGAGCTACTATTCACTTTATCTGATTCACCAGATGTATTTCTCTGCGAGGAGAAATGTTGAGGCGAAGCTTAAGCAGTCATCTCATGCTTTTTCAAACACTACCCTGATGTACTCTGTTATTCATCAACTCATGATTTGGGGTTCGTAAAATCCTCAACATACGAAACAAATGCATATTATGGAATTAACAAGTTCAATAAACTGGTTACATCGAATCGGCTTCATCTTCATATCGTGGGGTTGGTGAGAATTCCGACATGGAAAGAAGTCTGGAAGCAGCTGCCCGGGCAATAACCCTATTTGATGTGAATACCATGTTGATCTTCAACAATATCGCATCCGCTACAACTCCAATCATATGATCAGAAATCGAGATAACACACCCCGATGCAACCTAGCATATTTGTGTTCTCCATTATTCCGAGATGCTTACCAGAGTGTGGAAAGGCCTATTGGGCAACAATTGAATGTGACACAAGCTGACTAGTAGTATCGTGTGGGTGTGAAAGGAAGGGGCTACTATAGAATTGACCACATAAGATTTGGCATCTAGGTAAAACCGGTATATCGGTGAATGTGACTTAGTAGTTGATGCGTTAAATGTCACCAGAACTGATACACAATTTAGATCCCGTTCTGAATGTGGTAAGCTTGTAAGCACTCCACCTAACATGTGATCGTCGGATTTAAATTGGAAATAGTGGATTTCAGGTTTTCAATCTAGATCCTGTAAGTCTAGTCCGTGATATCTAATTTGGCAACTGCTAACTAGATACACAAGTAGCATTGGTATTCGGATATTTTCATAAGTGACTGAGTCAGTATAACACGACCTAACTTGCTAACATATACTTTAAAGGCTAAAAAGGATAAGTCTAGAAACCTTGAATATATTGTACATAGTACCATTTATCAAGTTAAATTGTGAGTACTTTATAAGATATCATTTGTGTTAAACAATCCAGTCATCACTCATCAATTCTTATACAATATTGATAGAAATTGGATATAGAGCTATTATCTTATCTAATCCACAGCATAGCTCGTGGAGGATGCACATATTTTTTATTGCTGGTGGCCAAGTTGCTCCTGTGGTGAAAGTTAACGCAGTTGGCAAAGACTATTCGAGAATATGGTCACTATATTTTACTTAGCTACTGTTTAGGGAGGTACAAGCTGGACGCTTGAAATATTTCATACTAATATTCAATTTAGGATGCTACTAAACAAGTGCAAAGCTTGTCAGTAGCCTCACCTCTTGGAATCATTTTCTGGATACGGTTCAGTAGTGGTATTCTTCTCTGTGTCAGATATGTCTTGAGGCCAGTCATAATAGGTTTGTTCCTCATTGAATTTTCCTAATTTTGTTTCTTCCAGGATAGCAGCCACTCTATTAATCACTTGCCAGGAATCAAGAACTTGCTGTAATAGGGGATCGGAGCGCAATCTCTTAAAGCATATGGCATATGCCGCTGCAGATATCATGATGGCTATAAACCAGGCTAGACCAACAATCCATCTAAATTGAATTTTCTTTGTTTTGCCATTGATTCGAACGATAGCAACCTGCGGTTGTTGAAATGTTGCTTCTCTGGTAAACTCTCGAAGCGTTTGTTGTAGGGTTTCGAAGGCTGACTTGTATTTCCCTAAGGAGTTATACATGTCATACTTGGTGATCGCTGCCTCCTTGACCACTGTTACTGCCTTATTTTGCCAAGTATTATTCCAACCAACATCCAACCACTTTTGGAGTAAATAATCGCTTACTTTGGCGGCGCCACTTATTGCACTCACGGTTTTAGAAATGCTGGGATGATCATATGTACCTGAGTAGTTTCCCCATGTCACTTCACCATCTGAGTTAGCCAGTATTTCGCCTCGCATTATATGCACCTTAATCTGGCAGGAATATTGGATATGACACCAATCATCTTGATTCTCAACACTTTGAAGGCTCTCAACGATGTGGAAAGGTATTGGTGAGTTGTCGTCAATGGCTTCTTGTGACCCAAAATAGCTTATGGTAGGGCCCAAAGCACCACACCTACCCCGTACTTCCTCCATTACGATATCGTCTTTGTTGTTTCCAAAGTTTACATACGAAATTGCAGCTGGTTGTATCTTCGAGATCGTTGCGTTAGATATGATGCAGGTCTTCTCTTTGGGAAGGATTAGAACTTTCCACCACCGCCAGTGGCTTTCTACAGGAATGACCTCGGTAGTCTCTATTCCCACAGTATAATCCTTCAAGAGATCAACACCAAGTAGAGGTTTTTCACCGTAGACAACTTTGCCCATCGACAATATCAATGGTGCTCGACTCTTTACTGCCTCTGGCAAAGGTGGGTTATTGAGGTTAACATTGATAGCATACTCCAGTTTATAGGGTATATCATCGACTTTGATTACAAAAAAGGACCACAGTAAGCTGAGAAGCGGTACTACGACTCCGACAAGGAATAACATCAAGATCAAAGTTACAGTGGCCTTTTTCACTCCAAATTTACGGATTTTGAGCAATGAACCTAACAGAGTCAACAATCCAGGCATGTGTGTCATGGCGGTGGCAATTGCCCAACTATGGCCGTAGTGTTTTCTAGTGGGGAATGCTTTTCGTCTGTTCAGCCACCAAAGGCGCCAGAGTACAAGCCCAATGATTGATACACCCATTGGTTGAGCAACTGATACAATTGCAACAACAATTCTATTCCACTCCTCTCCCATTGTAATGGTACCAAATGGAACCTCACATTGAGCTGATACCGGTGTTTGACTTTGGGAAAGAACTTTACACGAAGTGTAGTATACCATAGTATGATATCTACGGTAGGAGTTGGGTTGTGTATTTAAGGCATTTCAGTGTGTGTCGGGATTTTTGGGGCTGAAACGACTCCATTTGAAGACGAATATTAACCAAGATCACATTCCAAGTTATTGATGGTGCCAACCCTTCGTGCCTCAGATTTCCGATAAAAAACCTGCTTGTTGCTCCGAAAGAATAATGCACAGAAATTGCGAATCAGATTTATCAATCACGATTTGATGCCGATTACTCCCTGTTATCTACAATCTTGAGTAGCAATGTACAATGTTGCGGACCTGTCTAGAAAAGGATTGGGTTATCCATCAGGATTTGAAGCATTACAGGATACTGTACCAGTATCTTACTAAGGAAACTATCAGATTTACATAATTGTAGGTAATATTTGTGATACCAAATTTGGATTTATACTCGAAATATTTGCTGTGTAGGTGACTCTGAAAATATCAGGTCAATTTTTCTCACACGGTATTACAGTGTAATCCAAGGTCTTCCAAGATTGCTATGAATAATAATGTTGGTCTTCAAAACAACATTTCGAGCGGTATAAGAGCTGTATAAAGTTTCAAACCCCCACCTGCCATTATATTAATCATTGCGATGTTCCGTTATTTGTGGTTTTATTTCGCGCTATGCATTAATGTGGCGCTAGCTCTAGGTGCTTATGATGAAATTCGCATGAAGCAAGACTCGGATTTGTTTCAGGAGCCAAATCTAGGAAGTGTCGGAACTACGAGAATTCCAAGCGGAAGTGTTGTGAAAGTTTTGTGCCAAACGTTGGATACGGTAAGTTATGCACGCTACTCAAATGATAGCACTCCTCTGGGACGCAGGTAAGTAGCCAATACCATTTCATACATACACTTTTTTAACACAATATCATAGTGTATGGAGCCAAGTTGCATACCAACAGTATACTGGTTTTGTACCTTACGAACGAATGGAAAGCTTTGAAAGCTGGCTACCTGGTGCCCCCAGATGTTTATGCAGACAAGAACAGAGTGTACTCTGCATTGACAACCAAAAGATACAACATGAAGATGCTATTCTATACCTGAAGTCCCATAATATTCCTACAAAGTGCCAAACTTCAATGAATACAACATGCCCGTCTTTTGAAGGAGTCAGAAATGAAACAATTCAAGGTCTGGTGAATTTTCTATTCACCAGTAAATGCACTGAAGTCAGTGTTGTAGGTGGCACTGAAATATTGGATTCTGAATCGTATTATTCTCACAAGCGTGGATTCAGAGTTGACTTTTCATCCAATCCATGCATTGATAAATTCATCAAAAACAACTTTCATTACATCGGTAATCGAAAGTATGGTACCCCTGATAAGCTGTATGTTGCTTGCAGTGGAAACATGTTTGCTTGGAAACAAGATCACTGGGAGATGAGTGCCTACGTTAATGGTGGAAATCGAGTGGTGTTGGCTAATGACACTAAATGCTACGTCCCAAATGGTGCTTTTTCCTACAGCAATACGGCAAGCTTCCACTTTACTGTCCTACTAATAATTTCCACGCTACTCTCTACATTCTTACTTGGATGAATGAGGAAAAATATGATTAAAAAATAAAGTGCTAATTATTTTTGTAATATATGCTGTTAATAGTATAATTTGGGGTTTCACTCCCATTTTCACAAGCCTGATATATTCTGGGGGTGCAACAAGGTAAGTATGTGGGATTGAAGTGTTGGTGTAATCTGTAATTTAGTCAAACGTAAGACATATCACTACTGAACAAGGTGACTAGATTTCATGAATCATACGTAGGATGTATCAATAGCAAAATATAAGGCTGGATTCGACGAATTATAAAAGTGTAAGATCTTGGTCATCAGAATTATTCACTTCAGAATTTATATGGAATACCATACTTGTAGCATCGTTACCAACAGTGGACAGCAGGAACTTGCAAGATGCCTGTTACCTATTGGCTCTATAATCATTGATGACAAATGGAATTGGATCTCTACTTCCATAGTTCCTATTGCCAGGACTATACTTGTTGCCACAACAACTCTGGCCATTTGGCACATGTGGTGGTGGAGCCGATATAATTCCATGAATTCCCTGACCCATCATGGTAGCAGTTGGGCAATTGGAACCTCCATGACGCATATGCCAGGAATCAACTCTTTAGTAACTTGTCTACGAAGTGCTCTCAAGTATGGTGTTGAAAAAGTCACACGTACAATACTACTTTTGTTGTTTTTGACTGGTCTGATAATCCCGCTGGCAAGTGTATATTGGGCTTCCCATGTATTTCAGAACGTAATGGTCAAGTATGAATATGAAGCGCACCAGCAAACTGGTTCTAGTCTTGTCGAGGCCATCAAAAGCAGAACTTCTCTGGTATCATCATTTAGGCAAGTGGTATATGGTGAAAAGCCCCTTCTGACGTCTGATGTATTTCTTGACGCACCAATCGGAATGGATTCAGCAACTATTCTGCTACCTCAAGGGGTACCTTCATGGTGGAAGTTCAATATATCCCCAAAATCCTTGGAATGCGAAGTTTATTCAGTTGGTGTACTTCAACAAACCTCGAATGTACAATTCCGCGTGAGCTATGGAGATTCTGCTAGCAACATAGTGGCAGAGTCGCTAACCAGTCGTTGCAGCCGGATTCAACCCTCACTTCACTTTCTTATCAACCAGGATTTTGAAAGCAGAAACCCTAAAGCCGCCGCTGATATCAAAAGAACTCTGGAAACAAACCTCCCTCAACAGTGGTGCCAACTGAACTACACATGCCCTATTGAAACAACTGTCTCATATGGCAATCTAAGCATAAACAACACAAAGAAAATCCAATGGATAGAAACCCCGACAACCATGCAGCATGATAATTTTGATAGCTTGATGAGCCAACTTCAAGAGGAAAAAATGAAATTGTGGCTAGGAACTGATCACTGGAAGGAGACCGCTATTGATATGATCAAGGAAGCAGCATCTATCAAATACAATGTATACAGCAGCCTCGGGAAAAATCAGCCAGCTCACCAGGTCTTATCGGAAACATTCAATGAGTTTTTCCGAGAGGCAATTCTGAAAAATTTTGAAGAAGTCAAAATTCAAATCGTAGGCTCAACTTTGAGATTGCAATTTTCCTGGTTAAGTGTATTATTGTGGGCTATTGTTGTTTTGTTATCGGTTGCTACATTAACAATTTCTGGTTTTAATGCTAAAAAACAACCACTATTGAGAGAAATGCTGGAATCTTGGGATATAATATCCAAGACATCCATTATCACAGATAGCAAAACTGGTCCAAACAATAGTGCACTATACCGTTGGCCAACAGTATATGAAGATGAAAAAGAATCCAAGTTGATATATTAGACTTGGAAGCCCCAAAGCCAAATCAACATCTTGAACATCTAACAATTATCCACAATACGCCGATTATTGCAACATGCTATGCCGTTTTCATCAATTATTCAACTCTTCAATAAATCCTGGGTTCACTAGCAGTAGTCATACTAAAGGTCTTGGAGAAAATATGTGAATGTACTTGACTGGATCATAGATCTGAAACTATACAAATTAACATCTAGCGTGAAGTTCAATTTAAGGTATCAAGATGTGAAATTATCGAATTTGTTCATCTTAACCTAGATCCCACATATGGCCAAACTATACACCCGATATATTCTCCTAAAAAGGTAGCTGGGTATCAGACTGGAATTTCTGAGGTGGCAATTCCCAATGTAGTTTGCCCAACATTCTGTTGAATTTGCCCAGTTCCGGACAAACTGACACATTGATGTTTCATAACCTAGATAAAAATAGACTATAATAAATGATCAACATACTTCCCTTGAATATTGTGCTGAAAAGTCACAGTCAGCCATCTAGATTTCCGTAGATGATTAGCGTCCATAAGTTCAAATTTCAAGACTGGAACAATTAAATATTCTTACGATCAGGAAACATGTTTGTAGCTCAGATATGCAATGATCATATTCTGGACTAGTCGGTAGCCAATATCCTGATTTGGAGTTGCATCCGATGGCATTTTTGACCACAATGGGCTGTAGAGAACATTCTGTTGCATTAATATCTATTCTCTACACTGCATTAATAAATGCTTTATATCTGATCGGTGATGTTTCATGATACTTGGAAAATTGAACTTCACACTTCCAAATTCCCAATTACCCATCTTACAAGATTGGATCTAGTTATGAAGTGTATTCTTCTGAGACATCAAGCATTTGTAGAAATCATCCAGAATCTATATTTCACCTCATCAAATGTCAATTAACGTTAAGGGCCATTGCCTTGCTTAGAGAAATAGGGCTACATCAATCTTATAACGTGATGACCGGTTTTGCTGAATCCTGCATATACGCACTTTGTAGTTAACCACCATAGCAATTTTGTACAAAACAAAGCCTCGAACATACTAACCCAGCGTTATGATGGTTACACAAAATTGATGTACCATAGATAGAAAAGAATATATTATTTAAATATGCTTCTTTTATACTATATTAATCCATAGCACCATACCTTGGAGTTGGTGGAACCTCTAGCATAGAAATAAATCGTAAAGCAATTTCTTGGGGAATGCGTACGTATGGTGAGAATATAGAGTTCATTCCTCCCGATTTCAACACCGATTATTTTGCATCTATTGAATTATGATACAATCAGAAATTTGGAAACCATAACCAAATAATCTCGATCTTTGGTCACTCGCCTCAATTTATGAAGATTGAAATCCTATCGGTTCTATGTACTCCATTTTGCATTCCCAATTCAGGTAGATCAGATCTGCAATCACACACAATTTATGGTATAGCTTATGGAAGGTGGAGTAGTACATTGTTCAAGTAGTGGGATAATACGTCATGTCAGCTATATTGGAGTCGAAACCCAATTAATTCAAAATCTTTATTTAAGAATGGCTTTAAATTTAGGCAGGTTGTGTATTCCCATTACACCAGATTCACCAGTATTACTTACGAACATTAGTGGTGTTTATCCAACGAGATGGGGTGACTGTAACCATTGAGTATATGGCTGGGCCTGTTTTAACGTCAGATTCAGTCCCAAAGCCAGCAAGAATATCAGTGCCTCCTGCGGTTTTTCCTTTTATCTGAGAGGAGTTCGATCCATCAAGCATGATGCCACTGTTGCAGCCAATATAGGATTTCATAAGGTTTCTCACTTGGCCTGGAGTTGCCGATCTTATGCTGACAAGAATGATTTTGTTGTCAGCACTTCGGTAACCGATGGCTGTTCTTGCTGAAGTAGCGTTGGCTCCCATCGCACCAACACCTCCCGAGCTTTCTTTGCTTGCTATATTGTCTAGCCATTCTTGTTCGGTGAATGTTGTATCAAGATGTAGACTCAAGCCACCGACTGCCCAGTGGATGCTCTCCTTTGGGTAGCTAGAAAGATTACTAATCACAGCGGTAGAAATGAATAGGTTCCCGTTTGAATTTTTAGTGCATATCATGGTTCCCCTAGTGTAGTTCCCATAGTTATGAGCGCCTCCTCCATTTCTTACTGGCACGCCTCCAGCTTTACAGACAATTGCCACTAGATCCACGGGAGATGCTTGGCGATTGAAATAGCCACCATTGCACCCATAATACGATGACGAATAGACATTGGCTTTGTCCACATCTGCAACGCCAATGGTAGCGACATCTGCAACAATTGCAGTTACTTCAATGCCTTGGTAGGTAAATTGGTTGACTCGAGCTTCAGACATGGCGATATTGGTTGTCTGGAATATAGTTGCTTTTGGAAGTATTTATAGTAATAAGCACTGATCCACATTCTGTGTTTTTTGTATAAAATGGGCCATTTTAATGGATATTTTTGATAGAGCTACTTCCCAGGTACAAACGAGTGATAGATTAGTATGTGGGCTTGTATTGTGTTGATTGTTGATTCAACCTAGTTATCAAACGGGATTAGAACTTAGAGTTGGTATTTGTCTTACTATACTAGAGAAAATAACCAACTATTCATGCAATCAGGTTTTGAGTGCATGGCAACTAAGATTTAACTGGCTAGTATCAAACTATGGACCATTAGTATCAATCGTATATATGGATTCAGGTAAAATACAAAATTTGATTTAATATGATGTGCTACTTTGAATTATTCAACTCGGTAATAATGATACTATTTGCTATTTTGGTCGAGTATGGCTTTGTAGAACATTTGCAAATATTGATTCCATTGCACCTGGCCATACTTAAACTAGCCATTATCTTGAAAGACTTATATGCATGTAGTACTTGAAAATGGGTTTTCCTGTCATATCAAGATTAGTGATCGTGAAGTTTTGGAATCCAAATCTAAGCTCTCAAGAATCTGTAATACAATGTTGGCTATGAAGTGAGTAGATACTAGGCTTGTAAGTATAACAAATGGAGAAATCGGTAGAATATTACCGATTGATATTCGGTTAAAAAACACCGGTAAGCATCTTTTTTATCTGCTGGTAATCGCCGTTCTTACCGTGAATGGAATAGATCAGTTTCTACTAGAGGAAGACTCAAACATATACAATGCTACTAGCCTTTGAGGCGATAAAGTTATTGATGTGAAAAAAGGAAGCGCCGTGAAAGTTCTTTAACCAACAAAACAAAGATATGGATCCGCTCTATGTTGCTTGTAGTTCTAATTTATTTACCAAAAGAAAGGATAGAATAAGTGCTGCCTTTTACATTGATGGAGGGAAGAAACCAGATCCATCTGTCCTGTTTAGTTTAATGTCTTCTACACCCCCTAAGCCTATTAATATCAACGATAATTGTCATTAAACTATTACTTTTATAAACCCATAACATCCTTAGTATTTTCCAAAGGGAGTATATATATCTACACATTGTAAAACGTTTCCTATTAATACACTTTACATTCTATGTGTTTTAGAGCAGTAGCTACTTCGAGAATACATAACCATTCTATATGTTGACTAAATACATATGTGTAAAGAAGCTATGAGTAGAGAGTTTATTGAAATATAGTCATTGCTACATGGCACCATTTAGTGGGGTTGGTGAGGCCTCTCACGTATAAATAAGTCTGTAAACAACCACCTGGTCATTGTATCTATTTGAAATGCATATCAAGCCAATTTTCACGGTATTTAATATTCAATGATATCGCATCAACTACTACTCTGATCCTATGATTAGAAATTAAGATAACAAACCCCAATGCAACACAGCATATTAGTCTTCTCCTTTACTCCGAGATGCTTAACAAAGTGTGGAAAGGCCTATCAGGCAAAAATTGAATGTGACACAAGCTGATTAGTAGTACCGTGTGCGTATGAAAGAAAGGGACTACTGTAGAATCAACTACATTGTATTCGGCATCTAGGTAAAACTGGCATATTGGTGATTGTGACTTGGTAGTTGATGCGTTAGATGTCGCCAGAACTAAAATATGAATCTGGTACTACCAAATTCAGTTCCTATCTGGAAGATGGTAAGCTTGCAAGCACTCCACCTAACACGTGCTCATTGGATTCCAATCGGAAATAGTGGATCTCAGGTTCTCAATCTAGATTCTGTGAGTAACATATAGTCCATGGTGTCCAACTTGATAAATGCCATTGATTAGGTATTTGGGTGATGATACATTAAGATGTTGTAATTAGAGTGCTGTGTCGCTTTATGAAATCACTTGCAAAGGCATTTGGTCATATTTTCTAAGAAACCCCTGCCTAAAGTTTATTAGTCATCATGGAACTTTTTCAATAAGCTGACGACCGCTAAAATGTTGTCTTGCCCTTTTACTGTACAACAGTGTTCTGGATATCACAATGTATATTGTTTGCAAATTTATATAGAAACCCAATCTCGTGCCACTTGACATTGGGAAGTAGTGTACTCTAGTCTTAGCTGAGAAATTCTACCAGCTCTTCTCAAGAAAGTCTGTCAACTAATTTACTCTGAATAAAGTAACTCCGCTTCTATTAAGGTGCATCTTGATATAGCAACTAGCATTTTGAGCCGATAAGATGAACACCCCAGCTTTTTCCAGAATATGTGACTCTTCTAATAGCATAGAATTAATATACTGATAAACTTGAGCTCTTATTGTAGATCTTTATTGCGCAAAAATAATCACCCGGTCAGATATAACAAATCTACTATAAACTGTCGTCAAGGCCAGTGAAAGTTGAAGAACTAAATGGATAAACTGTTGCAACTAACTGAAGAGCATGAGGTGAATTCATTTCCATTTACATGAAATGCTGGGCCAATAAATGCCGTGTTTGCCATTAACTACATATTTACGCAATGTGTCATCCGTAGCATTATTAGAATTTTAAACATTCTTGATGCGGGTATCAGGGGACTCTTCCCAGAGAGTTGGACCGACCGTAATTTAGGCTAGTGGCCATGTTCATCGACAGTCAATCGAACCACATCTATAGGGATAATTAGGAAAACTATAGAAATAGGAATGCCAACTATATGGACTTTGGTGAACCCTAGTGGTAAGGCTGTAGTAAGTACACGCAGTCAGAAATAAACATATCATTGTATAATCATATGCAATTAGTTCACAACTCCAGATCTTGGGGTTAGTGAACCACCAACCTGGAAATAAATATTCAAGTAACTATTGGTGGAATGCATACAAATGGTGGAGATATCAAGTTAACTTCATCAGACTTTATCTCCATAACGTGGGATTGGTGAGGTCTCCAACTTGGAAATAAGTCAGAAAGTAACTGCCTGGGCAATGCATTTGTTTGATGTGAATATTCAGTTGATTTTCACGAGATCTGTTCTGCAACGATATCGCATCCATTATAACTCTAATCATATCGTTAGTAATCGAGATACCATATCACGATGCAACCTGTCATATTAGTGTTCTCCAATATTCCGAGATGCTTACTAAAGTGTGAAAAGGCCTATCGGGCAACAATTGAATCAGACACAAGTTGATTAGTAGTACCGTGCACGTATCAAAGGAAGGGACTACTGTAGAATCGACTACATTGGATTCGGTATCTAGGCAAAACTGGCATATCGGTGAATGTGGCTTAATAATTAATGCTTTGTTTGTCACCAGAACTGAAGTATTAACCTGGTACTACCAGATTCAGTTCCTATCCTGAAGACGGTAAGCTTGTAAGCACTCCACCTAACATGTGCTCAATAGAATCCAATTATTTTTTTCTAAACACCATAATAATGAATACTAATCTACTTTATTTCGGATGTCACACCCGGATACAATTAAATATTATCCACAAACCATACCTAATATAGTTTGCAGGTATCACTTTGATCGGAAATTTGGAAGAGTACTACCGATGCAAGTTTGGTTAAATATCACTGGTGTAAGCATCAATAGCGTTGGTCAAAGCTGATATCTTATTTACTAACTGGCATGCCCCCATTCTTTTATCTTTATCTGCTAATTATAGGCGTTCTTCTCGTAAACGGTATAGACCTGTTTTTACTGGAGCAAGATTCATCCATATACAACGCTACTAGTCTTGAAGGCATCAAAATAACCGATCTTAAAAAAGGAGATACCGTGAAGGTACTTTGTCAGCTTGTGAGCAACAAAGATAACTCTACTAGGTGAGCACAGAAGTATGATATTATTTTGAAATGAATTAACCATGTGGCAGGATATGGAGTAAAGTACAATATGGAAATCAGTCAGGCTATGTTCCGTACTCCCATATGCAAAAAGAACATGAATGGATACCAGGAGCACCTAGTTGCGCCTGTAGAGCCCCCGGGATCCCATCACTAAGCGAGACTATCCTGACAGGTGATGAAGCTTTCAGAATATTGAATAAGGCAAAAATCAAGATCCCAAATATATGCGTCGTAAAGTCCGAGAATTGTGTTTCTCTAGATGGCATACGAAATGAAACGGTCCAAGGCTTAGTGAGTTTTTTCTTAACCACAAAATGTAATATATCGCTCATTGGAGGAACTGAGGCACCTGGGAGTGAGTCCAAGTACTCTTACAAGGATGGATTCAAGGTGGACATGGAATTGAACCCATGCCTTGAGAAATATGTTACTACTAACCTCACCTTTATCGGAAACCAACAAAACGAAGATATGGATCCGCTCTATGTTGCTTGTAGTTCTAATTTATTTACCAAAAGAAAGGATAGAATAAGTGCTGCCTTTTACATTGATGGAGGAAAGAATCCAAAACTACCTGCCCCAAATATATCTACTGGCATTTTACCGAATGTTGAAAACTCCTACCTTTTGGCCCTTGTACTTCTATACACATTTCAAAGAATCTGCTGAATAAAGTTCGAAAATTCATTGAGCATTAGGGTAAATGCTGCGGAATATAGTTTTGCAATGAATCACAGAGCACTCAACATATATAAGATTCCACTAAGAGATGCATGTATTTAGCTTTGCGATCACTACCTAGGTTCAACCTTATTGATGATGATTTTCATGCCAATTTACACGCAATTAGTACGTAGCCTTTGCAACGACAATAACGATCAAGGAACAAAATCGAGATGGTATCTTAATTACGTTAGTACAATTTGATTCAATCATGTTTTATAAGTTGCACCAAATTGAATTGAGATGTCAAAGATTCTATAAATTTTTGTATATAATTGGAATCAAACACGTGATAATATTCCATTATATATGTTAATTTGATTTGAACCGTGTGAAACATGATTGTTGTTGCACTTTTAATTGAAAATGTCAAATTTTGGGATTGAAACCAAACTGATCTGGATCTATAATGAAATGGTGCTATATATAGAAATGGAGACGGGATTAAATTTTTTTGTGAAATCATAATTATTATGGATGTAGTACCAGAATGCATTGAGGCTAGAGGAACCTCCTGATCCACTTACAAATAAATCGCAAGTTAGTTTTTATACTATTTATTATTTTCTTGTTACCAAATCTTAGTAGAATGTCCATCTCTGACCAAATTTGGGATTTTCTAGAATCGATATAGTCATAGCGACAATTTGGATTAGGGTCAATTAAAAGTTTTGACATATGTGAAGTGATACAAAATGGCAACAGCACAAATCATAAGCTTCAAGCCATATCTCAAGATGATCAAATTGCTAATATTAATTCTAGCTTGGTTTAGCAACACTATACTCTCACTTGATCATGATGAGGTCTATGTGCTGCAAGACTCTGATTTATATCTTTCTCCTGATCTGACAAGCAAGAAGCATGTTAGATTACAAAGCGGAGCCGTTACAAAGATCCTATGCCAAACATTGGATGTTAAACCGAGCAGTAAATTGAAGCGACAGTAAGTATATTAACATATACGTATTCTGCATTTTACTAATAATTTCGCTTAGTGTATGAATAAAGGTTCAATATGAGAAATTCGTAGGATTCATACCCTATGAACGAATGGGGCGTATAGAAGGTTGGCTACCAGGTGCTCCCAGGTGTGATTGTCATGATGAAACCAGCGTTCTATGCGTCAATGATCGAAAGATGGTACATTCTGAAGCTGTAGATCCCTTGCAGGCATATAATATCTCAATTTGGTGTGGTGAATCCAACCATACGGATTGTTCCTCTCTAGAAAGTATCCGTTATGAAACAGTCGAAGGGTTGATCAATTTTCTTACCATTAGCAAATGCAAAGGCGTTCGTATAATTGGTGGGACAAAGCTACAAGATCCTGTACAGAACTTTTCTTATTATTACTCGCATCAAAATGGCTTCCGTATTGATTTCACAACAGGCTCTTGCATTGATGCGTTCATTCATAACCAATTTTTCAATATTGGTATGCGGGCCTATGGAAATCCTGATCAACTCTTTGTTGCATGCAGTGGGAATACAGTGGCCTGGAAGGATGGTTATTGGGAACTGAGTGCCAATGTTAACGGCGGCAGCAAAATCGTAAGAGAAAATGGAACATGCATCTAAAATTCTTCGGGTGAATACCAAGTCCCATCACAACACATGTTGGGAGTCGCCAGCATGGAGAAATGGAGTTCAGTATATTTACCACTAAGTATGCTACTAATTTTTTACTGGAATATGCAAGTGATTGAATATTCCGACAGTTTCATCTGCA
>MCFE01001140.1:0-15715 GCA_002104905.1 Basidiobolus meristosporus CBS 931.73 | reverse complement strand
ATTGTTCTAGCCTGGAGTTCACGGAAAGAAAGCAATCGATTTTTATTTGGTGACAATTGGGAGGACTATGCACAACTGGTCATCTACAGCCTTTTCACGTAAGCGCCATACAGCATTGCCCAACGTAGGCCATTTGAGTCTAACTATTTCTGTATTTCTCCAGACTCGAGGCGGCGGTGCGAATTATTGTGTATGGCTTGATTATCGACCCCAAGCCCCCTCAGAAAGACTTCAGCAGTGTTTCTTCCTCAGTGTCAATTCTTCCTGAAAAAGGCGATCGCAGCTTAAAAACCGCCGAGGAAGAGAAAAAATTCTTTCCAATAGGTAAAGCTGCTCTCCCACAATCCTCGATACCAAGAGCATATCTGCGGCATAGCTACAATCGCCTTGATTTTATCGTCGTAATTAGTTATTGGATTGACTTCACGCTGATTTTATCTGGAGATGGGACATTCACGCTTTTCAAAGGCCTTTGCGCATTGAGACCTATACGCCTTCTAATGTTGACCGGCGGATTATCTGTCATTCAAAACTCCCTGAAGCTGAGTTTTCCCATCTTGGTTACAGTGGCGATGTTCATTTGTTACTTCTTTGTTCTATTCGGGATCATCGGAGTTCATGCGTTCAAAGGCTCTCTCTCACGCAGGTGCATCGCCGTAAGTCAAGATGGAACTCGTAAGCTATTCAGCGTCCGCATCAGTGTTATGTAATTCATGTCACTAAGCCTATATATGTGTAGAACTTCCTGCGCTTCCTGAACGCACTTGTGGTGGTTGGTACAATGGAACGGACATTATGGCGGTTACTAATGGCCCCAGTGGCCGCTCCAAAGGCTATATTTGCCCTGATGGGCAAGTCTGTATGAATGTGGAGAATCCGGAGCATGGTCTTGTCAATTTCGATAACATCTTTTATTCCACACTGAACGTATTTGTGGTAATCGCCACGGAGGGCTGGACAGACATCATGTACTATGCGATGGATGCTGAGTACGGAGTGATTACAGCAATATACTTCTGCACTCTGATCTTTATCATTACTTTCTTCATCATACAGCTGTTCATAGGTAATGTTTGGATCCCGGCATGTGTTGTGTGCGTTACTGACTAACAAATCCTCCCGCTTTAGCCTCAATTGTCGATACCTTCGCCAAGATCCGAGCAAACAGCAAAAACCGGAGTGCTTTCACGTTGGACAAGCCATCGAAGATCCTGAAGGACACAGCCGACGGCTGGACATTTGAGGACGATAGGCAGCATCCTTCCCATAGAAACGCACTCTGGGGATTTATGCATCGGATCGCCTACAATCCAGTATTTCCCTATTGTGGCGCATTGGCGGTGACCATCGATCTGATTGCGATGTCACTGAGAAACGAAAACTCTTCTCCCGATCAAATCATTGCTTTGGACCATATCGAGCTTATTTTCACCATCTTATTTGCGGCGGAGATCGTCCTCAGACTATTAGCCGCCACTAGTTTTCGGCAGTTCTGGCGGCAACTAAACAACCGGGTCGATCTTTTCCTGGCAATCGCAACCTGTGTTGTGATGATCCCATACATACGGTCTACCAACATCTATCGCTACTTGACGGTTTTTCAGGTGATGCGGTCGTATCGCGTTGTACTTTGTATACCGCGGGTAAACCAACTAGTGCGTAAAGTGTTTGGAAGCGTGATGGGGATATGGAACTTGCTGCTCTACACCTCGCTGTTTACATTGTTTTCCGCATCTATTGCCGAGCAATTGTTCTCTGGAACATTCAACTTTCCAGATGAAGAAGACGATCCCTACTTAAGTTTCGACACCATAGGAGAAGGGTTTGTTGCTCTCTTTCAAATCTTGACCGGTGAGAACTGGACCACCATATTGTGGAATACGATGCGGTCGCAGCAGGGCTTCATGGTGTTTATCGGGGCAATCTTCTGCGTGATCTTTTACTTCTACTCACATTTTATCATCATCAATTTGTTTGTTGCCGTATTTCTGGAGAATTTCGAGATGGAGGAGGAAGAGAAACGCCTCCAACAGGTTCAAAACTACATTCATCAAAGTGAAGGGAGATCTAGCCTGTTCCAGATGCCATTTTTTTGGAGGAAACTGAATCCTTACAGATACCTGAAACCAAGCCCTGAAATGGTCAGAGTGCAGGATCTTCCTTCGAACCTGGTGCTTCGTATTCGCAAGAATTACTTCAAGCAGTTTCTGATCGACTCGCAAGCGGGCCAACTGGAAAGAAAGAACTCCGCAAAAAGCAGCGTCAGGCGGTCTATTTGGTCTAGATTTCTCTCGTTTTGCAGGAAATCTAAGGCAACCTCCGACACCATCGAAATGAGCTCGTACCAGCCCCCCGCACACGAGTCACCTGAAAACAGCAACTTTGACCCAACTCTTACCAGAGCGCAGATGATAGAGCAGCAGTACACTACCCTTACTCAGGATCCCATGCAGGTCAAGCATAGCAATGTCCGGTAAGTAGCATGGAGTTTTGGCTTTTACGAGACGGGTGCACTGACGACAAGTTCTAATACATCTAGCTCTCGACACAGAGGCCTGTTCTCTCCCGACACGGGATATTCAGAACTGGTGAGTGAATCTGACGGGGAATCTGAATTTCAGGAGGACCACCCGATGTACAATCGAGCACTATTCATTCTACCTCCAGAGAGCCGCCTTCGTCGACTGTGCCATAGGATCATCGGCAGTCGAAAGGAAAGCACGCGATCCTATTTTGACTGGTTTATTCTCATTTGTATCTTCGGCAGTGTTATCACCGCCGCCATCGACAGTCCCATCCGTCGAAAGTACAACTACGACCTTCCGCCTGAAGACCGAACCCACGTTTTCCATTACCTGGATTACACATTTGTCGCGATCTTCACGTTCGAATTCCTGTTGCGAATAATGGCTGACGGTTTCTTGTTCACTCCAAATGCATACCTGCTTGATGGTTGGAATCGGTTGGATTTTGTTGTTCTGGTTTTGTACTATGTGTCGATTATAAGCCGTGTTGCCGAGTTCTCATTGCTCTCCAGGGCGATCCGTGCATCGAGGGCGCTTCGGCCTCTTCGAGTCATACGGATGTTTAAAGGGATGAAAGATATCATGGTCGCGATGCTTCGCGGTCTACCCAAGATAATTGACGCGACCATACTATTTCTGCTGTTCATAATCCCGTTTGCTATATACGGAGTCACCCTGTTTTCGGGATATTTCTACCGATGCAACGACGAGAGCGTTAGTGGGTTTTTTGACTGCTCCGGGGAATACTGGCATAGCTTTGACGAAGATGGCGCTCATGGGATTCTGGTACCTCGTGTATGGGCCAACCCCTATACCCACAGCTTCGATAACTTTTGGTCGGCTATTCTTACTCTGTTTACCATGGCCTCAGGCGAGGGGTGGGTCGAGGTCCTGTTCGATGGCATGAGCATTCCGGTGGAACTTGAGATGCAGCCCAAGTATATTCCCTACGACAGGAGCTGGTATAACTGGATCTATTTTGTCGTGTATATGCTGTTTGGATATGTGTTTGCCATCCAACTGTTCATCGGCATCGCTGTCGACATCTTCAAGAGCAGAAGCGGCATATCCCTGCTGACTGTGGAGCAGCGTCAGTGGGTTGACCTGCAGCTGCAGCTCAAAATTGTTAGGCCCTCGAAACTTCCGATCCGTCCACGCACTTCGTTTGCCGCATGGTGTTTTGATATCATTCACGAAAAGCGCAACTGTTTTTCGAAGGCTGTCACCGGAGCAATGGTGCTCAATGTGATCGTGATCATGACCGAAGCATGGGGCCAGCCTCGCTGGGTAGACACTGCAAGAAACGTAGCAAATGGTGTCTTCTCGATTATCTACATCTTCGAAATCGTAGTGAAACTGTGTGGCGGCGGATTCAGCAGCTGGTACAAAAGCCGGTGGAACATCTACGATGCTGTCGTCACAACCGGACTCGCTATCACCGTTCTCCTGAGAATCTTTGAGTTCAATGCGAACATTCTCCTTCAGATCCAAAAGGCATTCTTGGTCGGGATTGCTATTCGGGTGTTCCACAAGATCGAAAGCCTGAATACCCTGCTCCAAGCGTTGGTCTCTTCCTTCCCTTCAATCCTCACCATCACTGGACTTTATGGATTGGTCCTTGTCATCTACTCGATTCTCTTTCAGGAGATCTTTGGATTGACCAAGTTTGGCGAGGACACTACGCCTAACTCCAACTTTAGGTCGTTCGGCAACAGTATACTAATGGCTATACGAATGACTACTGGCGAGAATTGGCATATCACCATGTTCGATATGATGGTAGAGCCACCAAATTGTATACACAGCGATGCGATATACCTCGAATCTGACTGTGGCAGCGTTGTATGGTCCATCTTCCTCTTCATCTCCTTCTACGTTTTATGTACATATATCTTCTTGAACATGTTTATTGTTGTGGTTGTTGGCAGCTTCACATACATCTACAACAGTAATTCCGCGCTTGCACTCATTACCAAGGACGACCTGGTCCATTGGAAACGTGCATGGGCCGAGTTTGACCCTCAAGCTACGGGCTATATAGCGCCGGCCAACTTGGTTGCGTTCTTCAATAGGCTAACCGGCAAGTTCGAGGTCAAGATCTATGATGCGGAACATTCGCTCAAGCAGCTTCGGGGCATGCTGGATCAATCTGAACTCAACCTACGGCCGTACAATGCACGACCCAACCAATTCCCTCAATACAACATTCGGGCGCTAAACCAACGTCTGAGCACCTTGAATACCGAAACAACTAGAATGAGGCGCCACCAATTCAACCAACTCTACCAGGAGGCCATGATGATACGTGAGCGGCGAGGTATCCCGTTTTCTCCGCTGCTCAAGATCTTCTCCTACCGACTGGTTGATGTGGAAAAGTATCTTGGTGTGGCTGAACTGCTGGAACGAAAAGAAGTCACCCAATCTGCCCTCAGTGTGTGGGCGATTGAGAAAGTTCGAGGGATATTGAGAACCATTGTACAACGTCGCAAATTCGTCCAGGCGGAAACGAATGGACCACTTAACATGATGGGTGTGTCCAAGATCCCCCGGATTATCATCGACGAGGTTGTTGCTATGGCCGACACCGAGGACTACTCACCAGTTAGCTCTGGTGGTAGCTCCCCAATATCCCCGGTATCCCCCTATACATCACACCAATTATCATTCTCCAGCAGCCCCGGCCATCGTGAACAGCGACCATCGTTTGGAGAGGCCCTACCGTTATTCCCCGGCGTCGAGTATGTGTCTGATCATTTCATACGGGCTGATGTACTATCTCGAACTAACCCGTTGCATGGATATAGCACTGTAGACTATGACTCTCCGAATCTATCCTTCTCCTCCGGCCAAGCGAACGCGATACTCATGGCAATGTCCAACAACCGCTGGTTTGGTATGTTCCTCCAAACACCATCTGAACGGCATCGCCAGCGAACTAACAACTCTAACCTTGAACAGGGCAAGCGGATGCCAACTCTGACGACGAACTATTGGACTACGAGGACTAGATTAATGCGATGCGCTGGCATGTAAGCAACACAGCGCAGTTGTGACTGGGCTGATCTCTCATTTCATTGTCGTGTGGCACATTGACAAACATCATTCACTTGTACAAATTTTTCATCTCATTGGGAGCACCACCAAGAATAAATTGGATAGAGTGCGGCTTTCAAACAACCAGCCTGTTACATCACTCGGGTATTATCCAGGTAGAGATCCGGCGAGCATCATCTCTAGTTGCCTCATCGAGATTCAGGAATGGATACGCCATTGCGAAAGCATCCCGGAATACCTCCGTGGATTCCTGGTATTGGCATGCACCATACCAATATACTCTGATGAGCTTAGCCTAAGGTGCCCCAGATATCTGAGAGTGGGGAAGAATTGCAGAACTTTCGTCCATGGACAAACCATACCAAATCAGTCAATTTGGTGCACTGGGTTGATCAATCATCTATGGACTCTAATCATCTGTGATTATCAGCGGCGGTTTCAGTGGCGGTCATGACAAGTGCCCATGCGACGCTTACTCAGCCGAAACCTTCGATGATACTGTAATCGTCACACACCGCTCTGTTGAACTAACACCTTGATCTCACTCATCGGCACTGCTCGATCTTGTGTCGAACAGGTTTCCATCGCATCTTCGGAGATTCTGCCACCAGTGGAAAATGTGGAATTGTCACGGAATCTTTCTCACCCTTCTCATCTCGCCGCTCATGCCACGCTGTAACACAAATGAATGGAGGTGCGCGTCACCTAGCTTAGGTTTGATCGGTGCTATCAGACACCATCTGGCCTGCTTCGTTCGTGGAAGCTTTTTCAAGAAGGCCGTTCGCCAGGAAGCTACATTCCTGGCTATATCCAGCTCTATCGCATACAGATACACCAATGAATCGAGCGCCTCGCTATCAGATCATGTCAGGGAAAAATAGTTGGTTTTATCTGTGCAAGAGCGGTGGTACAGCTATCAAGGTTGTCCTGAAAATCTGCAGATAAAATAAGAAAAAAATTCCAGCAGCGAGCGAATTCGAAATTTCGAAGGTTGACTGACTACGAACGAATGATCTTCCGGGTGACATTTTTTATTCTTTTCCAATGGAGGATCAATTGATATGATCTGGGATGATCACGAGATGATCCCCATTCGATCATTACCTGCTCGATTGATCAATCAATCAACCCCAGTCACTGCTAAATTGGAAGGTTTGCCGTCTCGTTGATGATAAGCATTTCATTTATATTGAGCACGTTTGAGTGTGTGGCTCGCTTCCCATAGATATTGTGAGCACAATTCGATCCCCCTGTCTGTAGCTCGAAAATGATTCTTCCTCGCAAGGCTTTCCCACTAGTTTACAGATCAGGCCTTTCTCGCATCTCTTCCAAGATCGCCCCGCGACTGGGCGGTCTTCGTTCGTTGAGAACATGCACCCCCTCATTCCAAGCCATTCCTGCCGAAAAAATGGAGAGTAGCACCAACGGTACGTCACCCCACTTGTGTTCTTCTGAATCTCATACTGATCCACCGGGAGTCTAGATCGAGAGAAGCAATCCCCTAGCACCAGTCCTGATTCTATCTGGAACTTTTCCGTCACCTCCACCGAACCTTGGCTCAATATCTTGAAGGGTGCTAACCGGGATGCGAGCTTCGATTACGCCCCACGCAAAGTCACCATGAAACACATGGAGGACTCTGTTGTTGAGGTATTTCTACCTTTCAAATCGAATCCGCAACTTGCAGAGCAGTATATCAACACATACGGCGGTGTTAGGTTCGTTGGCCCCTCTCTTTCTTCGCTGCATATGCCCCTCAGGTACTGAACTCTTCTTTCATTTCTATTGCTCCACCAGAATCGGCAAAGTCCTTGAAGGTATGCCCGTTGAGTTACTGCATAAATCCGCCGTTTTCCCTCGTCTGATCGTTTGTGATTTTAGATTTGGATAGACTGGCTGCCTCCGTTGCATACAAGCACAATGATGATGGGTGTGGGGGTTGGCAATCACTGATCATCATGACCGCTGCAGTGGATAGAATTGACATCTTGAAGAGATTTGACACCCGGCATGACTTCAAGCTGTCGGGCAAAGTGATTTACGTTGGCTACAGCTCCATGGAAGGTTGGTTTCTAGTTCAGTTTCGCTGAGTTCAAGTCCATGGACATTGACGCTGTTCTCCCTCAAGTTCTGATGAAGATCGAGACCGTACCCAATAGCCCCAAGGAGAGCAGCGACACCATCCTTGTTGCGCGGTTTACCATGGTTTCCAAAGACAAGAAAACGCTGAAGTCAGCACAGGTCAACCCCTTGACTGTTACAAATGATACGGAAAAGAAGCTCTTCCAAGCAGGCGAAGGTAAGAATCATGCAGAGGAGAGTTGATAGGAGGACACCCACTTACGATCGTTTAGAATTGAAGTCCCGCAAACGTAGCTCCGCAGCCGAGTCGCTTCTCAAGAGACCACCCAATGCCCAAGAGCGTTTGGTCATCCACGATCTCCACCTGGAGGGATTGAGATATGCCCAGCAAGGCATCAAGCCTAAAAACATTGTCTGGATGAACGACACCCTCATCCAATCCTATGTTTTCTGCCAGCCCCAAGACCGAAATATCCAGAACTCCATTTTCGGTGGCTATCTCATGCGCTTGGCCTTTGAGCTGGGCTATTCCAACGCCTGTCTCTTCACCCAGGGCAGACCCCGCTTCTTGGCTTTGGATGATATTTCGTTCAAAAGCCCGGTGGCGGTGGGCTCCATCTTGAACCTCACCTCCAAGGTAGTATATTCTCCTGGTGGCAGCGAGAAGGATTTCCAAGTCTCCGTCGTCGCTGACGTTCTGGACCACGAGAAATCCAGCAAGCGCACCACCAACGTGTTCCACTTCACCTTTACTGGGGAACCATCAAGCGAGGTACCCCGTATTCTACCCAGAACCTACGCCGAGGCCATGGAGTACTTGGAGGGTAAGAAGCGCCAAGAAAACGGGGCTTCCTGCCGACTCGTTACCGACGCTTGAGCCCGAGTCGAGTGTACAAGAATATAGATCATTTTTGCTAGTAGAATTCCCCCATTTTGGCTTCTAATATTCCCCCTTTATCACATTCTTGGTGGATTTTCTATACTATGTATTATTTTCATGGTTTACCAGACCACGAGAACTCCTGTATACTATCAAGCCTGACTTTACCCACCAACCAAGAAAATCTCCTATTTATTAAAGCTTGGCTTCGGCCGTGTGACAAGAACCAATGACTGCAGCCTTCGGCCTCGTCTACGCGGACGTATTGGGTGGGCCCGATCAGAGCCGGTTTGATCTCTCTTACCAAACGACAGGTTGCTACAAATCAGCGTTCATTTGGGGGGGGGGGTGTCAAGATGGAACGGCCGCGGATGCCATACGAAACAAGGGTGACTTTGAAACGGCGAATGTTAGACATGTGGAGTGGGGAGGGGAGATTGGCGGCAACCGGAGATCCCCACGAGTAGAAAAAGGATTTCTCGGACCGGATTTCCCTTCGTCATTTCCCAACAGCTCACTTCGTCCCTGAAATGTTGAAGATCTTCCTGTGCACCTTTCTTGTGTCGATTTTGCTTTTATGTCAGGGGATATTGGGTGCTCCTGCTGGAGAGGACCCCACTTCTGAAGCGGTCGTCAAACGGGAGTTGAGCCAAGCGGACTGGGCGGACTTTGAGTCGGAGTTCGGTAAGCTGGACGACCAGAGGCAGAGGATTATCTCGCGCATAGCCAAGCGGATGGTCCCGGTATTCATGAAGCTACCGGTGGGGAAGCTGATTGATTCCAAGAACCATGTGGTGCATCTCAGTAAGTTAAAGAAGCGAAGTCTGGAGGAAATTGAACCGCAAGATGTCGAGGAGCACGTGAGTCGCCTGTTGAAGCGTGGTCTATCCGAGACTGATCGCTACCAAGAGGAAAGCGACTACCTCGACTCGAAGCTGCTGGAGATCGGGCTGGAGGAAGACAAAGATGGTGTCCTCTTCGGGGGGTTGTTGAAGTCCCTATGGAACTCCAGACTTGGAGGGTTAGGAAAGTCTGGGTTCAAACTTGGGTTCAGAGTCGGGTTCCGGGTCATCCGCAACCTGGTGGTGAGGATCGTTCTGGGCAGACTGATCCCAGGCTATCAAAACCTGACGGTGCGCGGACTGCTGCTCAGATACTACGCGCCGGAGTTCACCCCGGCCATCATGGAGTTCCTGAATACGAAGATCCCCAATATCTTTAGCTACGACCTTAATCTGCTGGGCCCAGGATTCGAGCGCTTCAAGCATGTTTACAACAGCATCCGACGCAAGTCGATACGGGAATATCTCCGGTTGCTGCTCTTCGGAGGACCTTTGTGGGTGTAAGTTGATGATTCATAGATGGGGCCGGTTCAAATAAACATCCAATTGATAAACGATATGCGGTGGGTTGTGAGTGCTCAATGAATGGTTTGGCGTCCCCGTTGGTCCTGAGCGTGGCCGACAAGTGGATGGCAGTCATTATGACGTGATAAATTCAAAAGCAGTCATTAAAGAATAACCTTATTCTCACGTGGTCACAAATCTCTGGGATGACTGCCTGGCTTCGATCAGCTCGAGGCGGATCTCAAAGGGTAGCTCAACTCGGTCTAAATGTGGGGGGGGGGTGGAGCATAGCCTCGTTTCAGGGGTACGGGGAGGTGGCGAGTAATGAACTATTGCCCCTTCGAGATGGGCCAACGCCAATAGGATATCGCATGCGGCCCGCCTTTGCATCAACATCCTCGCTTGGATCAAGTTCATCTCTACGGATTTGGTAATCCCATTGAGGCGTCGGTGGTTGCGGCAGGCATGGTTATCACGCCAAGGTTACACGGATCCCCGATTCGAAATCCCAGTGAGGTTGATTGCTTCTGCGCTATCAGCGCTGTGCTGCCCTTCTGCGAGGTGCGCTATCGCCATTGATGGATATATCCCGGGAATGCACTATCTAGCATCGCGGATTCTGTATGAAACGAGCTTCGTATCAATGTGTTGCGCATGACGCCATCCAGGCTTATCATGTGGCCCAGATATATTGCAGCGGCCGGAAATCAAGATAAATTCGCCACGATTCTCCTGAACTAACGCTCTCCGCCAATCACTCCGTGCAGACGATGGTTCGACTCAGGTCAACCAACAATATCGAAGCGTGGAACATGGCTCCATTTAGAACTTGGTTTATTTCAGGGCTAACAATAATAATACTGCATCCAATCCGACCGCAATCTGCGTCGTGGGTCCGAAGTCGACCGATGCAGTGCATAGTACTTCATAGGTTAAGCGACACGATATTCCATACGACCAACATCCACGTATTATTGAATGGCTTTGTGCTCCAGCAACATCTCGTTCTGGGGGGGAAGGCCCACACAGGCACGGAACACATTCTCCATCGCCATACGTTGCTTGCTAAGAGCATTGACCACGGGGGTGTCTTTGGGGACAACCGGGGCTTTCAGCATGTAGGAGAGGATGGAGAGTACCGAATGGAAGGGGGCATACTCCTCCATCTCCCCCGTCTTGTACTCGATGCGGGTCATCAGTTCGGTGATGATCGCCAGGTCGATGATCAATGGGGCAGCCAGAAGCGAGTCCTCGCAAGTGTTGTACAGCGCAATGGTATTACGGCCATTCATGAAAATCTCGCTCACGTACTCGTCCAACGCACGCTTGGAGTCCGACACCGAAGGTACGTACTTGATGACGACCACATGGTCGGGGTGCTCGCCCTTCTTGTAGAGGACGTGGTTGGCGGCCACCATATCGTCCACCACGTTGCTCTTGGAAATCTCCTTGGACCGAAACTGCTCCGGCGCGCTGAGGTTTTTCCCATCGTTGTTGCCGAGGTGGTTGTAGCTGGTGATCGCCACCGGTTTGATTCCGGCGTTGACCAAGAAGTCGACCAGAACGGACTTGACCTTTGTCTGGCCGGTTTTGAAGTCATCCCCGCCAATGAAGACCCGGTGTCTCTCGGCAAGCTCGACGACCCCCGGGACCAGGGTGTTTTGTGGACTGCCGTTGATGAAGGGGGAGCCCTCCAAAACGGACGCCATGGCGAAAAGGGTGGAAGGGGAGATCTCGGAGTGGCCCTCCTCAACGGCCCTCTGAAGATTCTCCGCCGTGTCGTTCACCCCGGCCAGGACCTCGGCGAAGCGTTCGGTGTTGGCGGTCCAGAGAACGACGACCTTATCAAGGCCATGGGCCGATTTGAACTCGCGGATGTTCTTTCTTAGCTCGTCCAGTTGTTCTTTCATGGTCCCCTGGAGCACGTTGTCCGCTCGATCCTCTTGGTTGGCCGCAATGAACGACGGGAAATAGACGGATGGCAATGGCTTCAACTGGGCTAGCTCATCGTACAGCTGTCTTTGGAGGTCCACGTCGAGCACCTGGGACCTCTCCATCGCTTCGGCGAGATTGGCCGAATTGATGTCCCAGCCGCCGATCACAAAGTGATTAGGGTGGGCCATGGGGAGGATGTCATGGAACGGAATGAACACATCCTTCCCGGTCTCGTCGATCCCTATCTTCAGGGTGGAGGAAAGTACCACGGAGCCGAAGTAGTTCGGGGACTTCATCCCTTCTTTGGTACGCCACTGAATGTTACGTCGGTTGGCGAGGATGCTGGCCGTCACGGTGGAGCCGTTATTTCCGCCCCAGCCAACCAGCATGAGCCCGACCTTGGGGACGCGATGGTCGGTCTTGAACTGGTATCTCGTCTCGATAGGCTCCACCAGCATCTCACCCAGCTCGTTCTTGGTCACTCGGGTGTTTCGGTACATGTAATCGGCCAGAATGTGGCAGTCCGTGTACTGAATGTTGGGTGAATTGACTCGGAAGGCGGTCGGGTTCGAGGCGGGGGTGTAAGTAGAGGTAGCAGGTGGCATGATGTTGTCAGGTACAGGTACAGGTACAGGTAAAAAGGTGAGGTAAGCTTCGTCTGGCCGCGCACTAGGGAGATTTCTTGGCTTTCGCGGAAACTCTTTTTCTGCCCCTGGAAGGAATTGGCGAGGGAAAGGTTAGTAGGGACACGGGTAGGTACGGTGGGAGGGGGTGAAGGCATACCTGTGCGGATTGTGAACTGAACTAAGAAGGTTGGCGAACGTGGTTGCTAACGCTTACAGCAGGACTGCTGTGAAATCAATTCGTGTGAGTGGTAAAGTGGAGATGCCTGCCCACGGAGGTCCCTTAGAAACTTATATACGCTCGTAGGTCGGGTGAGATAACGGGGTGATGCTGTTCAAGAGTGAAACGGACGCGGGTAAGAATCCATGGGGATTCGAGAGATCGGGATAAATTGGGTTAGAGCCGGGTTTCATGACGTGATGGACCTGGAATATTCTCCCTTTGTCATCGCCCTGAGAGTACGAATGGGCTCTTGTTTCGGTAACAGACCAGGGATTCACCCCGAAAACAATTTATGGACTTACTCACCTGGTGACTTCTATTAGCCGTCCCATAGCGTGATTCCTCCGCCCGCTCAACAAATCATCGAATAGATACGCGACGCCCACCTGGTAACAACGATTGTATCTTACATCCACCAGGAGAGCGCAGACCCAGCAAGCCAATTCGTTGAGATGATGAGCTGGACTTCACTTCATCACCTTGGTCGCGTTTTTCTCGTTGACCTTGGTGGTAGACCTACTCTCCACCTCCTCGGCCAAACCCATATCTATATCCATATCAGTACACATTTGTGTACTCATATGTGTTGGTTTTGGTGTGTGACAAATTCCCGACGTGCCTGCAGAAATGAGTGCTCCTAACTGGATTCATGGGAATGTGGGAGCTCCTTTGTTCTAGGGGCTTTTGATCGTATGCTTGCACGGCAAAAGATCCATTCGATTCCCTGCTAGATCCCCCAGATACCTATTGGCTCCCTGTTATGTTGCCATTTCTCTTCCACATACTCAGCGGTTCCATACTGAGTATGGCCTTCACACCAACAGCCGAAGGGGTAGTTGTCTTTGTGAGGTTGCATTATCTATCGACCCTAATCACATCTAAATCTCAGTTCTCTTTTTGCATTGCATCTAGAAATATGCCTCACAGCCAAGGCTGATTTCAAACCTTGGCAAACACATCCTTGGGTTGTGACCATGGAGAAATGTATACCCATTGGACTGATTTGGCAGTGAATTGGGTTGTACCACCAAATCTTTCCTTACCTGCCCTTATCCCAATACACTCCTATACATAGGTAAGTGCGATTCTTTGGAAATGGTGAAAAAAAACCCCAAAAGGCCTGCAGAGTACCATCATAATATTAGCTGAATGCTGTTGTAGGAGTTTTGGGGATATTGGAAGTGATTGGGAGAAAAGGTAGATTATGTGGTTTTCACTTCATGATTTACTACATATATATGTAGAATATGTCCAGAAAGGTCTCAAGCACATGTGTGCAAAGTTTGGGGCTATTTGGGCAACTTTGAGAAATCTCATGCTCTGGGTTCCTGATGATATGGTGAGAATATGGAAAGGAATCTGGCCAGAATTCTCTAATGTTTGCAGACAATGGTCTAAGTGACTAAGTTTGGGGAGTATTTAGGTGTGGTTACTGAACTTACAACACTCCCACTCAACTAAATATTCATATTAATTGGTCCTAAATGTGATTCAAGATATTCAGGTTTGTCTCTAGCTGATGCCCTATGAAAAATAATTTGGTCCTGTGGGTGGATTGGATCAGGATCAGCCACCAGGATCCCACAATGAGGCTGTCATAATGCTGGCAGCCTGGAATTATTGATGCTATACACAACCTAATAGCAGGATTGTGACAGCATTTTGCTGGTTTTACTGTCAAATAAATATAAAAACTTGACAGTTTTAAATGGTCTTTTGACAGGAATTGCATAGAATCTTGCTGGTCTTATTGCATTCTATATTTATTTGAGCAGACCTATTCAGCCAATACATCCAATTGCCTTATATAGCAAAAAACTTGACAGTGCTTTAACAGCCTCCTTCCAGACCTCTGTTGGCATTATAATGGCAGTATGGTGACCTACAGCTAGTTCTGTATAATGCCTACATATCAATTTACCAAATGGTATTTCCTTTTTCAACCTCCACTGGGGCCATTCATATATCCCACTGTCCAATCTCTTGTAAAAGCTTGTAATTCCACCTAAATATTCCCCTAGCTTAGTCACTTAGATCTTTGCCTACAAATTGCAGAGAATCCTGACCAAATTCTGTGTTGGGATTTACTTAGAATACTTTCACCAAAATGCCTGGTACCTGAAACATGAGAATTAGATAAGTTGTCCAAGCAGCCCCAAGTTTTTCACATATGCTCTTGGGATCTTCCTCAACATATCTTATGCATCATCTATACCAAGACCATGTAAAAGTATAAATACTACTTTTACATTCAATAAATCATCAAGTGAAAAACACATGATCCACTTGTTCTCCCTAGTACTTACAGAATCTCCCCCATATTTCACAAAAAACTTAGTCAAAATTCCTCATCACAACAATGCAAAAGTAGCTTTTGATTGGTTATCTGCCAATTTTCTTGCTTTCTGATCCCAGACACTCAATCACCTCCTACACTAGTGTACATAGATTGGCTATTGCCTCTTTTCACACTTCTTACTTCCTGATTCAACCATATCTCTTACTTTTCATGCATACAAATTGATTTATTTCCATTGAAACTTCAGTTGTACCTCAACTGCCAATTGTATTGACCTATACAAGTCCCTATACCCTACACTAACATTAAGCCCAACCCCACACTCAACAAGTTACTCCATCAAAATTCACTTCTCAATAAGTATTTCTGCTGTAGTACTCTGTTTCCATGACATTGGCAGGAACCCTATGGCTTTATACCACTGTTCATTCACTGGTTCCCACATATCCTGGCCTTCAGCTGTCATTGCAAGGTCTAGCACCTCATCAGCCAGTCTTTGCAATAAATCCATGCAATATTCATGTGCATTTTCTTGAGCACTGCTCTTAAAGTAGTGCAGCAACCTCTTGGTGTGCCTATTAATGTTCCAAAATTCCACAGAAAGCATTGTGATAACCTTTTGAGTTTTGACATTGTTGCTTTTCTGTTGGTGGGATCTCCACTCTGTCAACAATGAAGGACATGGAGGCTGTGGTAGAAAAATTGCCTTTCTCTGTAAACTCATCTACCTCACTGGAGTGTAGCTCAA
>MCFE01000114.1:0-165975 GCA_002104905.1 Basidiobolus meristosporus CBS 931.73 | reverse complement strand
AGCTGCTGGGGGTTGTGGCGGTCGCTGTCACAGGCGGCTGAGTGGTATTTGGCTGACGAACAACCTGAATGGCATTCAAAAGCTCATCATTAGAGTCATTTGTCATATCCCAAAACATGACCCCGCGGTATCCCTGCTGCTTGGAATATTCGGCCTTAACCTTCAACGACTGAGGGTCATCGTAAGATATGTACATCTTATTGCTTGAGCCGAATAGCCAGGGGGTCTGCGTTACATTATCCCAGTAACGATTCCAGCCGCTGATGGGACTGGATGGTCCATTCTTGAGAATCTCACTGCGAAGGTACTTCCATGCCCAAAGCCCACCGTAGACGGACCCTTCGTTACAAAAAGCATTTGGTTCGTTGGAATCTGATGGGTCTCCTTTAGGCACGGTGGGTGACTTGGAAACGTATTGGTTGGATGGGTTCGAGTTCATGTCCACAGTAGCGGTCAGTGATCGGCCATAAAATGGCAGGCCCATCACCAGCTTGTTGGCTGGCCATTTGGCATTTAGCCAGGCCTTCGAAGCTTGGCGGAATGAAAATGGGTCTCCGCCTTTGGTATCATAGTCAAATGGAGCGTTGGGGCCAGTGGTAGCAGACCAGCCACCATTGATGTCGTATGCCATAACGTTAATAAAGTCAAAGTAGGGGACAAATGCCGAGACATCATTAAGTGGATTGCCTCCAGGTCCATCGAAAGGTTGTACCCTGACTGCCGCAGTTATAAGCTTGTGCTCGGTAGGGAATTCCTTGTCAAGTGCGGCACGTAATTCTTTTAGGAGTGTCAGGTAATTCGCGGAATCTGCAGCATCGTACACATTGCACACGGCTCCTTCTCTGGCTGGGTATTCCCAGTCAATGTCAATTCCATCCAAGTCCCATCCATCCGGAGTTTGTCCTTCAGGCTTTGTGTTTTTGCGAACAAAAACGAGAGCATTATTGATGAATTTCTGGCGAAGAAGTGGATCGCGAGCTACGAGCGAGAACGTCTGGCTTCCTGTCCAACCGCCTATTGAAATTTGCACCTTGACGCCTTTGGGGGTAGCTAGTTGCTTTAATTGACGAATGGCGGTACCGTCATAATCCGCGTCGATAAAGATATTCGTAGGGTCGTCTTTCTTCGTCAAGACACCGAAGCCTTTGAAAAATAGTGAGTGGTAGAAAATGGCTGCTACCCTATAGCCGAATAGACTTACCGTAATTGATGTGAGTGACCTTGTCATAGCTGAGCTGACTAGGCTGAACATTCCCCCAAGGAACGTAGTATCCAACAATCACCTTATCATCGGCGGCTAGCGCCGATGGGGAAAGAATGATGGCAACGGAGAGAGCGGAAAGAAGAAATCCAGTAAACTTCATGATGTTGTTGCTATTTTCGAAAGCTCAGATGGATTCTTATACTTTCTGTCGAAGTGAAGATACAGGACAGAGCGAGAGGTGGAGGTACAGGAAAGCTGGCAAGCAGCAAGAATACCAGATGTTAATTATTCCAAATAAAGGAGATCGCTGATGATCCCGTTGCACACCCACTCATGAAACAGTCTCTTTTACAATATTTAGTCTAGCACAAACAAGACGACTCACCTTCATCTACATAACTAAATTCCCTCACTCGCAATACATATGTATATACCTACCTTAAGCCACTATGCGATACAAACCTCTATTCCCATTTTGCCCTGTCCTTGAAGGACTACAAACAAGGACTACTACATCAACAGCTAGGCTTTACTTGGAGTGTCAAGCTGATACCGAGCCAGAATGAGCCAGCCTATATATAGCTAAATTTGGCATTCACGCCAGTTTATTTGTAGGACAAGGAAAGCAGTTTGGACGTAAGTGCGGTTTAATATTGTATCTTTCCGATGCCCAAAGTAGAAACCTGTCTTGTCAATCAATAAGTGTGCACCCCACTTTCTTCTGGTAGTCCCAAACCACTCCATCAAATTTGAGTAACAATGACGAAGTGATTGGCGTACGTATGATACAGGGACAATTCCCGATAGGTCCCAGGTCAAGAAGGCGAAGGTGACAAAATAGGGCGCGAGATTTATGGCCTCGTACGTATGTAGATGGGTCCAGGCGTAGATGAAGAGAAGCAGACATTAGGCTAGATAAGATACACTTGGATTCACTGTAGGCATTGAACGAATTTCTCACTACACAGCGGATGTAGTGAGATAAAAAACGATTGGTGTGAATTTTAGCCTAGATGCTAAATTAATGTGAAACTACACAATTGAATGATTGAGTATGGCAATGATCGCCACAGTATGACCCTCCTTCGCCTTATGCAGACAACCTGCACCATGCCTGTTGATATCACTGTTGAATCTAATTAGCAAGTGTTCTGAGCAACCGCGTTGTGCGTCGAAATACTGCTTTCACAACAGAAATATCCAAGATATGATTACTCTGTAACCCAACACTAAATCGAAATCTCTAAGCTTCAAAATGAACACTATGGAGGATGTGTTGAACAATAGCTATAAATAGCAAACGGGTCGATAAATCAGAAACATCTACAAACACGTTGTTCAATTGCGAACAGCATCTCTCTCTCCTCTGTCGCTGGTTCATTGACTAAAGCGAATTCGTGGCCTGTATTGGTTTTGACGATGTCAACCATTCTGTTCATAGGTACCCGGTCAATGAATATCCAGCCAGAATTGGAAAAGAGCATAGTAAGTGGCAGGGTTTGTATATTGGTTTATTACATGATATTCCGCAACTCTAACCGCCGAGGAAACTATTGAATCTTAAACCACAGAGACAATGAATAAATTACTAACCTACATAGCTGAATCAGAAATAACAATACTGTTGTGCATGGCAAAGATGGAATGTGATAGAGATTTAACTAAACTTTGGGCTAAATGGAAACATGGTGAACATCAATGTCACAAGTACAAATATCCAAAATAGCAATCGTTCACGGTGGTCCATTTACTACAACTAACTGCCAAGGAAAATCGCTCAATGATTTAGCTGGTGTCACAAGTAGCACGTTGTAGACCACTGATCAGAGAGGAATTCAGCCTATTCTAAATTGGGTTAGGTTTGCGTGTTGAAGCTTTTGAAACCTGCTTCCTTTGGGTGGATTTGACAGTCAACCAGGACTGTCACCAACGTGTGAATCTTGATTTGATTAAATACTGCTACTAGAAAGCGTGGAGCCTTTGGTATTATTACAAAGTCGCAAAGCATATTGCATAGTCATTGTATTTTTGAAGCCGTCCACGCAAACAAGCGAGCCTTCCATGCATTATGGCTTTCCTTCACTCTCCCCTTATGTTATTAGTGCATTCGTATCTAACTATTAATCAAGCCAAGCTTGTTTTGACCTAAGGACTACCTTTGTAATTCCAGTTGCTTGAATACACCTTGCTAACATATTCAGTCCACTCAACTACCGTAACATGACTGTTGCTGCAGACGTCTTGGTTCCCAGGCTGGATGACAATGATGGAAGGAACTTTGGGTTTGCTTTAAACTATCCATCCATGTGTGTTTCCGGTAGAGGAAGCCCTGATTAGTGCATTTCCCGACCACACTATGTGATAGCCTGTTAGCTGAGCGTAGCAAGCATCGGCCCAAACAGTAAGCTGCCCGGATGTGGTAAGACCCGCAGTGTTGTTCTAACCACTGCTATTATCCATCCATTAAATTACCTTTACTAGTGTATTTTATATATCCTGAACCATAAAAAGCAGTCACGGCGCGTAACTCTAACCCTGATATTGATCTCACCCATCAATATTCACTCGAATATCTCAAAAATTGGAATTTGAAGCTGAACCTCTGGATATGCCACCAAAACCTCAACAGGAGCCTACTACATTTGAAAGGAAGGTTCTCAATTGCTTTGACAAGTCTGCCAAGATACACTTGCCAACTATGGAATTAAAGCAACTGTCAACAGAAAATGAAGAACTGGCACACTCTGAAAGCTTACGTTTCTGTTCAAATGCACAAGGAGTACTGGGATTACTCCAATGGAAGATATGGTTGACAAGCACAGGACTCCATTTCCTCCGGCGCTCTCTCCTTCCTAGTTTCTCATCAGGCTTGCACCCCCGCATCTGCTTCATCAACATGAAATGTATCTGTTACTGCCTTGGATACTCTGTTTCCTCCTACTTGAATATCTGCTATTGTACTGGAATCTGCCAGTCCACTTTCTTTGCCTCTGAACAGTACTTCTTCACCAAACTGTATTCCTGCTACTGCTCTCCCAGTTACCAGCACTTCTACTGATGCATTACTCCAAAGATTCTTTGCAATTGTCAGGGGAATTTCTGATTTAGAAGCTGCTGATATTGTTTTGACTACTAAAAATAAAAGACTCAATGACTAATGCAAAAAGCTTTAGAAGGAAGCAATTACTGTCCTGAAAACTGCCCAAAATACCATGCTAAAAACTCCCTCACAGCACTACTACCTCTCCATTGCTGCCCTGCTCTATCTGTTGTAAAAATTCGTAATTTCCACCTAAATATTCACCTAACTTAGTCACTTAGATCATTACCCTCAAATCCTAGAGAATACTGACCAAATTCATTGTCGGGATTTACTTAGAATATTTTCACCAAAATGCCAGGTACCCAGAACATGAAAATTCTCAAAGTTGTCCAAACAGCCCCAAACTTTGCACACATGTTCTTGGGACCTTCCTTAACCTATTCTAATTGTTTGTAATGCCAAGACCAGGTAAAAGTATAAATACTACTTTTACATTCAATAAATCATTAAGTGAAAACCACATAATCTACTTGTTCTCCCAATCACTTCCAATATCTCCAAGACTCTTACAACAGGTTATGAGCCCCAAGCTGTCACTCTCTGCAATGTCTACTACTGCTATTACTGGAATTTTTCCCTCTGCTGAAAAGTTAGATGGCTCTAACTACCCAGTGTGGAAGGTGAAGATGAAGATGCTGCTACAAGAAAGAGGCCTTTGGGATATTGTCATGGGAGAAGAATACCCTCCTAAAAATGTGGGAGAGGAAGCCTTGAAGTACCAGAAGAAAGAACAAAGTGCCTTTAACTGCATTTGCCTTAATGTCAAGGACAAATTGCTAATTCAATGCTCAAGAGCAAAAACGGCAAAGAATGCCTGGAAAGCATTAGAAGACACCTACCAGTCATGTTCAGCTGCCAAGAAAATGTATCTGAGAAGAAAATTCTTTACTACAAAGATGCTGCCAGGAGAAGAAATGAGAAATCTAATTAACAGAATTACTCTGCTGGTAGATGAGATGGAATCTGTGGGCGTACCAACTACTGATGAGGATGTGATAGTTACCATCCTGAATAGCCTGACAGACAAGTTTCAGGGCCTTGTATTAGCCCTAGAGTCCAGAACTGAAGATTTGACCTTAAATTACATATATGGAAGGCTCCTGGATCAAGAATTAAGAAAATCAAGCGCCAATAAGAAGGAAGAAGAAAATGCTTTAATAAGCAATGATAACCAACAAAGGAGGTACCCAAGACCCTACAAAGGCAACAGCAACCTATTTTGCAACTACTGCAAAAGGAAAGGACACACATCAGACCGGTGTTTCAAAAAGAGAGATTATCAGCAAAAGAAGCCTGAATATGGAAATGCTGCAACAACTGAAGATAGACTATTCATATCTGCACTAAATATGACCACAAACAAGGATTCTCAGACGTGGTATATTGATTCTGGAGCTTCTCAACACTTTACACACCAAAAAGAACTTTTTACCCAATATCAAGAAATTCCAATTAAGAAGGTTTTCATGGGTGAAAATAGAACACTTGATGCAGTGGGAGAAGGAACTATCCAAGTAAACCTTAGAAGCAGTGAAGGAAGCCATACACTGACCTTTAAAGAAGTACTCTATGTACCAGAAATAGCCAAGAACCTACTTTCTGTAAGCAAGGCTACAGCAGAAGGACTCAGTTTCAGTTTTGACAATTCTGGATGCAGGATCACTGATCAAAATGGTGCTCATATTGCTTTGGGCATCAGAGATCAGAATCTATACAAGTTGACTTATATTCCATCATATCTGGAAGCCAATATAAGTAACTTAAATGAAGAAACACCAATGCTTTGGCACAGGAGATTTGGACACATCAATTTTGATTATTTGCGTAAAATGATCAAAGATCAGCTCATTTCTGGAGTGAAAATTGATCCCCCAGCTATTTTGGAGCACTGTGAAGCCTGCATATATGGGAAACAAGCCAGACAACCGTTCAAGAGCTCTGGGTTAATCAAAACTAAGAAAGAATTAGATCTAATTCACTCAGATCTGTGTGGACCTATGCAAAATTTATCCTTAGGCGGGATGAAGTATTTAATCACTTTTATTGATGATTATACAAGATACACATGGGTCTACTTCATGGAGAGAAAGGAAGAAGCTCTGTCTAAGTTCAGGGAGTTTAAAGCCATGGTGGAGAGAGAAACTGGTGAAAAAATCCAGAAAATATGCTCTGACAATGGTGGAGAATGTACCTCAAAACTCTTCATCCACTTCTGCAAAATTCATGGGATAAAGCAAGAGACTACTGTACCATACTCCCCACAGCAAAATGGAGCAGCAGAACAAGCTAACAGATCAATAATTGATATGGCAAGATCTATGATCCATGATCAAAAATTATCCTATGATTTTTGGGTGGAATCAGTTGCCACTGCTGTATATCTTAAAAATAGGAGTTATAACAGAATACTTTGTGATTCTACTCCATTTGAAGCATGGTATGGATACAGACCAAGTGCAGAATATCTAAGAATATTTGGGTGCACAGCATATGCCAAAAAACTGGCTGGAAAGCAGTCAAAATTTGAGCCAAAAAGTTTAAAATGCATATTTTTGGGCTACTGCAATGAGAGTAAGGCATACAGACTCTACAATACCAAAGCAAAGAAGCTGATCAAGTCCAGGGATGTGTTGTTTGATGAAAATTCAAAATTTTCACAAAAAATGACATCAGATGATGACAAAAATTTGATCTCAAGTCCACCAATTGTCAGGATTGAATCAGAGCAAAACAATGAAGATTTTTTCACTCCAGAGGACTCTACAACCGTGGTTCAGCCAGAATCAGTGCCCAGGAATATCCCAGAAGTGATCATTTCAGTATTAAATGCCTGGAGATCCAATCGGACAAGAAATAGCCCAAATTACTATATCAATGAGGGTACAAACTTAGCCTATGCCTATTCAGTCCATATTGATGAACCCCAGACTGTAAAAGAGGCCCTAAATAGCCCTCAGACAAAGTTTTGGAGATCTGCAATGACTGAGGAATATCAGGCCCTGATGGAAAATCAAACTTGGGACTTAGTCAAATTACCAATCAACCAAAAATCAATTGGATGCAGATGGGTCTTTAAGACAAAATACAAGGCTGATGGTACAATTGAAAGATACAAAGCAAGACTTGTAGCCAAAGGATACTCTCAAACAAAAGGACTTGACTATACTGAGACCTTTCCACTGGTGTGGTAGGGTAAACATACCTCCCACAGACAAGTTTATTCATATAGTCATTATGATATACTTATCCATATTTTATCTCATCAGTATTATCCCATTCTTCTTTTGCCCATATTATCAGTATTATCCCCATATGATGTTTACCCTGATTAGTTATTAGCATTAGTTATCCCAGATGTTATTCAGCTTTGTGATCAGTAGATGTATCTATATAAGGCAAGTACCCGCGTCAGTACCTGTGACACATGACCTAGGTCTGTGTTACCATCCCTACCATTTCAATACCATATATGGTATTTCTATGTTGCACAGGTTTCAAACTACTGATTCCTGATTGGTTGAGAGTGCTGTGCCTTTTAGAACCTTCCAGGACATTCTTGGCATATTTTTAGCTCATAGTGATGTCATCAAGAATTCCACTGATACCTAGAATCTTCTAGAACCTTGTCATTAGTAATCACTTGGCAATCAGGAAAAGTATTTAAGGGAAAGTAATCCCTCATCAATAAATCATCCCTTCTATCAGTAACACTTCTACCTTATTGATTAGCAGTTGATCACTGCACCTGCCTTCAACAGTACATCTCAGACCTGCCATCAAGGAGCTTTTCAGGGTAGTGCACAAGACACACAGAGGCCTTTGGAGACACTTGGAGCACCTAGGAAGCTAGAGAAGCAGGAGCTTTTACCATAGTGACATATTGACAAAGGCACCAGCAGTTTAGACACAGAGGCTATTGCACCCATCAGACACCTCACACACCTTGAGTTGTGTAGCTTCTCCCAGGAGTACCTCTACACCACCACACCGGTAGCCAAGTTTAATTCCATCAGATTAATATTGGCTATTGCAGCCAAATATAAGTTTTTTATTCATCAAATGGATGTAAAAACTGCATTTTTGAATGGAGAACTTGATGAGGACGTGTATATGGACTAGCCTGATGGGTTTGTTGACCAAAATAACCCCCATTTGGTCTGCAAGCTTAAAAAGTCACTATATGGTCTCAAACAATCATCGAGAGCCTGGAATTGCAAGATAGATTCTTATTTGGAATCTTTGAGTTTCAAAAGGAGTAATGCTGACTATAGTATATACTATAAGCCAGATAGAGCAAATCCAGTTCTATTAGCTCTATATGTGGATGATCTTATTATAGCCGCCAATAACCTAGAAACATTGGAAGAGACTAAATCCAGCCTATCTAAGGAGTTCAAGATGTCCAATCTAGGAGAACTTAGTTACTACTTAGGGATTAAGCTCTCCATAGACAGAAGTACCCAGACTATTACCCTAAGCCAATCCAAGTATATTCAAGATATACTAAAGAAGTACAAAATGGAAGACTGTAAACCGGCAGCTACCCCAATGGAGACAAACCTTAACTTGGTCAAAACTCAACCAAATCAAGAGAGCCTGGTGCCATCTGAAAGCCCTGACTTTCCTTATTAATCTATGGTCGGCAGTCTGATGTACATCATGCTTGGAACACGTCCAGGTATCTCATATTCAGTGGGAGTTGTCAGCCAACATAATCAGAGCTATGGATCTGATCATATTGCAGCAGTTAAGCGGATTTTTAGATACCTAAAAGGAACTGCTGATATCTGCTTAAGATACACCTATAAGGACTCAGAACAAGATCTTGTGGGATACTCTGATGCAGATTGGGGACAAAATTTAGAAGACCAAAGATCCACCACAGGATACACCTTTCTTTACTGTCAAGGAGCAATTTCATGGAATTCAAGAAAGCAACCAACCATAGCACTTTCTACCACAGAGGCAGAGTATATGGCAGCCTGTGAAGCTACAAAAGAAGCAATGTGGTTAAGAAAGCTCTTTACAGATTTAGGCCCATGTCAAAAAACGCCTATTACTTTATTTCAAGATAATCAAGGATGTATACAATTAGGTAGAAATCCAACTTTTCATGCTAGATCCAAGCACATAGATATTAGAAATCATTTCATACGTGAAGCTATAGACAATAACTTAGTTAGCTTAGTTTACTGTCCTTCAGATGAAATGATTGCAGACATATTTACCAAACCATTAGCTAGAGACAAGTTTGAATATCTTGGGTCAAAATTAGGACTAGTCAGTATGAACATTTAGCTGAGTGGGAGTGTTGTAAAAATTTGTAATTTCCACCTAAATATTCACCTAACTTAGTCACTTAGATCATTACCCTCAAATCCTAGAGAATACTGACCAAATTCATTGTCGGGATTTACTTTGAGAATTTTCATGTTCTGGGTACCTGGCATTTTGGTGAAAATATTCTAAGTTGTCCAAACAGCCCCAAACTTTGCACACATGTTCTTGGGACCTTCCTTAACCTATTCTAATTGTTTGTAATGCCAAGACCAGGTAAAAGTATAAATACTACTTTTACATTCAATAAATCATTAAGTGAAAACCACATAATCTACTTGTTCTCCCAATCACTTCCAATATCTCCAAGACTCTTACAACACTATCCTCCTGTTTCTGTTCATGAGCATAACCCTATGCCACAGAAATGCTACTGTCACAATCACATGATAACCATGAACACCCATGCCAAGTTTCAGCTTCCTAGCTCAATTTCTAAGAGATTCCTTCTGGAACCTTCTACCACCTTCCAGAAAGTTCCTGACCATTCCAAACCATTGTTACACAATGGAACATTCCATGGAAGCTCTCCGTTGTATTTTTCATAGTCCAGTACCATATATGGAAATACCAGGTCAAATGACTTAGTCACATGATCAGGTGACCCAATCCATTTCCCCATCCTGTCTCAGTGCCGTGTCATCTGTGTCATTATCCCCAGCACCATTGCTGTGCCTCACCCCACAACCCCATTAGTATTAGCTAATATCTCTTGGCATCAGTATAGCCAAAAAGTATATATAGTCCTACCCCCCCTTAAGTATTCCTCAGTCTGATAAACACAGGTCTTGAATAAACAGCCTTGCCTTGAATCCTGCCTTGCCCTGATGGTCCACACCTAAGTCCTTTCCTGCCATGCCTAGCTTTTCCTCCTGCCTTGTGTCTATTCATAACAGCTACCTTGACTTGCTGCAAAGCAACTGGATAGTGAATCTTGTCTTCCTAGAAAATCTGCTTCTGCAGTTATGTTCCAGGTGATTGCTCCCCCTGCACCAGCTTCTGCCTCTGCCTGCACCAGCTACTTCTACTGCTAGAATTACTTCCACTTTACCCCTGACCTATGCAGGCATGGTTCTATCAAGGATCATCTACACATCCAGCTCCATTACCAATCTGCATAACTCCTCAAGCTAAGCCTCAACTGAGATCCCAAACTCCTCTCAAACTACTGCTGCAGACCCAGTACAATTAAGAAGTGCAAACAAGCCCCCAGTTAGCCTACCACTAGCTTCTACCTGGACAGTCAAGTCCCTAAAGTAAGTGCCCTGGACCACCATTTTGAATATCAGGAAAGCACCTATGGCATGTAAAATTAAGCTTGCAAGAATAGCCAGCCTGGCCTGGTGAGAGGGGAAGATGTTGGAAGTTATTTTGGACCATAACATTGCTGATCATGCTGCTTTTGTGCAAAAAGTACATTGACTGGCTGAAGTCTTATTTCAAGATAATCACCACTGAATATAAAAACTCTGACTCACCGCTATTTGACTAGCCCCAAGTTTGTGTTGTCATCATGTCTTTGTTTACTGCAATAAAGTGACAAGCTTCCAGCTATGATGTGACCTACTTGCTCAAGGATCAAGCAATATCAAGTCTGTCTGACTGTCTGAAAATTGCTACTTGATAATAGCCACTTCCAGCTACAAGAGTAGTACTTGAAAGACATCTTTCAAGGTTGTCCTTCTTTGTTTGATTGATGTTGAGCTACCTTCTACACTATTAACAAACTTTCATTGCTTTGCTACTGCTTGAAAAATATTACCTCTACTATCTGCTTCATCTCCTCTGTCATCAATATTCCTCAGCACTGTTCTCCTGCTGACCTCCCTTAATGCACTGCTCCCCAGTTACCAGCTGTCTGTCTGGTACTCTGCCATCTTCCTACAAACCTCCCCCCAGGAAGAACAAGATGTGTGCTGGAAGGTTCAGTGATGCCAAAAATCTATATTGACACCCATCATATTGCTTGCAGAACTACACATTCACCATTCTGCAACAAGTCAATGGTAACTGCAAGAATAAAGCCAAGGCCTACATTTCTTTTGAACCTCTCAAGGAAAGCCATCTACAGGTAGAGGGTGCTCAAGCTGAAGACAGACACATTCACTAGATCTAAACTCCTGCTACTGCTGCTGCTGCTGCTGCTCTCTACTTTGCAAGTGAAGTCAAGCCCACATCAGAGGCCAAGTTGGGATCTTTCAGAGCTGCTCATCACCAATTGTAGTCCCTCTCTATGCATTTTGTTATAGAGAGGAAGCTGTCAAGACTCATTGTTCTCTCCAACAAAGCAACCAAAAGTCTAAAGATGAACTTTGGGCACTGCTTGAAGCTTAGCAACCTGCTATTCTTGATGCTGGATGATGTCAACCTTGCCTTGCTTGTTGTGAAGCATCTAATCTAGGTCATTGCTGGTTTACTGTTGTACACCTGAAATGATTGCTGCCATACTTGTTGCAATTTCCTAAGTAGGATTGGAAGTGATGTGGAGTACTAGAGGATTTACATGTTATTCACTTGTAGATTTCTTGATCAAAAGTATGATATTTTTACTTTTGATAAAGTATGGTAGCAAATGCGTAGAGTATGTTGAGAAATATCCCAAGAATATATGAGCAAAGTTTGGGGCTTTTGAACAACTTTGAGAAAGGTCAGAATCTGGGTACCGGATAATTGTTACAATATTCTAAGGAGTATTGGAAGTTATGTGGAGAATTTGAGGATTTACATGTTATTCACTTGTAGATTTATTGATCAGAAGTATGGTATTTATACTTTTGATAAAGTAGAGCAAACAAACGTGTAGAGTTTCTTAAGGAAGGTCCCAAGAATATGTGTGCAAAGTTTGGGGCTTTTGGACAAATTTAAGAAAGATCATAATCTGGGTACCTGATGATTTGGTGAAAATTTTTGAAGTAAATCTCAACAAGAAGCTTGGTCAGGACAGAATGCTAACCACAGAATATGATCTATGTGACTAAGTTAGCATGAATATTTAGGTGACAGCTTAATAATTACAACAATACTTGCTACACCATTAGCTAGAGACAAGTTTGAATATCTTAGCTCACAATGGCAATTAGTTGATATTGAATATTGAGTTGAGTAGGAGTGTTGTAAATTTTGTAATTGCACCTGAATATTCATCTAGCTTAGTAGCTTGCATCATAGTGTACAAATCTCAGGGAAATCTCACCAAATTCCTTGTTGGGACTTGGAATAATATCAGGTGGTGGAATTCCGAATTTTTACAACAGTTAGATCGTGCTGACTAGCGTACTCCTGTGCATGCTTAGATAAGCCGCTGGTAGCATTTTTCGCAGTACGACGAGTGTAAAAGAGGCACTTGTTCGCAAGCTTCTTTAACAGGAAGAACCCCACGGTCGCATCGCTGATTGACAAGCAGGGAGCCTCCATCGTTGTACGTCAAAATTAGAGAATTTTAGACTCTGTATCAGCAGCCCTATTTAATTCTAACCTAAATGCTGTGGATCTGGTTCACGTTTTGATAAAGGCAAACACGTGTGACTTCCAACCGTGCAAAATTAACGTAATCCATGACGTTCTGGTAAATACCTTACTAAACATAGTACGTTCCTGTTTCACATATCCCGGTGTGAGAATGTGGATTAAATTGTCATGATTGACGTACACATGAGCAATCATCCATCGTCCTGAATCGAGTAATCCTTCAATGTTCCCGATGGTAAGAAAATGCGCTAGAAGTACTTAAGGAGCCGTTAGACTCCACCATTAGAGCAAACATGAAATCCTTCATCCATACCCTAACCACCATTGTCGCCGCGATCGGAGTTACCGGGGCGCTGTCAGTGTGTCCATCGCCACCGCCATCATATAACCTTGATGTCACTAAATACCAAGGAAAATGGTACGAAATCGGAACAACGTGGACAGTCTACAACACGTTCGAGAAAGATTGCAAATGCGTTACTGCCAACTACACGCTACAGGAAAATGGAACCGTTCAGGTCAACAATACATGCGTGAACACCAACACCAACATCCCCAAGTCCATTATTGGCACGGCCCAGCAGACAGACCCACAAAACAATCCGGGCTACCTCAACGTCACTTTTCCTTCTAGCGAGCAGAGCTGGCTTAGCAGGTTGATGGACCGTCTGGATTTGGGGCCCAATTATATGGTGATAAACATCTGGGGTGACTATGAGATCGCCTTTGTAGGCTCCACTTGCAAATCAGCATTCTGGATTCTCGCTCGTCAACCCGTGTTGGATGAATCCAAGTACCAAGAGGTAGTAGAATACGCAAGTGGATTGGGTTACAACTTCAAACTATTCGATTTTAAGAAAACTATTCAAGGAGGTGATAACTGCCAAGATCAATCCTCTTAAACACGAATCAATTGTATATTTAATGAATCCCAATAAACACCATGGTTAAACAAATAGACATCGTCGATGAATTCCAACATAAAAAAATCGGAGCATTAGGCAATGTGAGATTTCAATGACTAACCCTTAAGACCAACTAGACTAATCCTCTTTAGCATCAATCAATTGTTTATCCAGTAAGCACCATTGTTAAATAAACAAACATCGTCGATGAATTCCAACATTGAAAACGCAAATTGCCTAATGCTCAGATTTATTACGATTGCACCGTTGGATGAAATGATGGATATGATCATGGAAGCCTCGAGGTATTGGAAAGCTGCCTAGGGTGGGTAGGAAAACTCCCTAGGGGTATATGGGCCCTAGCACACTGACTAGAATTGTACCGCGAAACCAGTTAATCCAAGTGCAAAGATTGGGACCGCCAGCAACGAATTTGATCCAGATGTCGTTTGAACACCCGAGACAGATACCTGGTTGCTGTTTGTGGCCATAGGTTGTGTGTTACTGGAGGAACTAGAAACATGTTGTGGATCTGAGATAACACTGGATGTTGAGAGAGCAGAGGAAGTCGCCCTAGCCGTAGCAGTAGCAGTGCCAGTGGAAGTTTGGTTGGGATTTGCTAGGTTCTTGTACATAGGGAACCTGTTGCTTAAGCAATCGTTAACAGTCTGGAACCTGTAACCCTTGGCTTTGATTCCATCAATTATGGCTCCAGTTCTCTCCACGGAAAATTGATGGATATCATGCTGCAGCGAAATAAACGATTGGTTTCGAACGTTGGACGTATTCACTGGGTCTAGAATGTTGGTGACTAAATCCTCCCATTTGTCTGGAGTATCCATGAATTGCCAATCATTAGAGTCTACATTCCACTGAACCACTAGGTAACCCATCTCTTTCATAACGCCCTGACATTGCTGGTTGCAATTCCCGTAGGGGGGTCGCATTACAGCCGGAACCAACCCGGTGGCCTCTTGAATAGCTTCCTCGGTCAGAAGCATCTCGCTCTTGATCTGCTCCACCGACAATTTGTTTAAATCCGCATGCGTGTTGCTGTGGGAAGCAATCTGATGGCCTTCCTCATGAGCCTGTTTCAAGTAAATCGCGATGTCTGGCTTGGCGGCCTGTGTGCCAACTGAAAAGAATGTTGCCTTAACGTCCTTTTCTTTCAGGGTGGACAGAAGAGCGCCTGTATACTCGCTTGGACCTTGATGACAAACCATTTAATCATTCAATAATTCCCATTCTGCCTAGAAGAAAATGAGCATACCATCATCAAAGGTCAGGGCAAAGCTCCCAGGTTGGTCACACTCGAAAATAAAGCCAGCGCCGGGATCTTGGCCAATGACAACGCTCAGGGTAGAGAGGAGAAGAGAAAATTTCGCGATATTGCGGAGCATTTGGAGTAGGGTTAAGAACACACAATTCAATGGAGGTGAACGCACTTTGGTGAGCGCACTCTTGAACCTTATATAATGGGAGCAACAAAGGGCCTTCCAGCCTAATCAAATCGTAACCATAGTAGTACAACCAACAGAAATAGGAGGCTAATGGGATGGTGCATACACTTTGTAGGCGAATCCCTAGTGTACATTACTCTGGTGGTGGAACTTTTGGCGCTACATTGATGGCTGAGAACTGTAGCACGAATGGCTTCTAATTTGGGCTCAGCATGATCTCAAATATGATATATAGATACCCAGCCGAGGTATTAGTCAAGCGGCTCAGCCTTGGAATGAGATCCAGGGATGACCGGAAAATTAGGCCAAGTGACACAACAGAAGATGATAAGCTTAATCTCATTTGAGTTTACTGCTCATGCATACCATCAATTGAGAAGCTCGCCTGGATTTAATTAACAGCCCGTTCGAGAGAAAAGTATGGGAAACTTATGCTGAGATAGTGTCCCAGCTATGCATTTCTCAGTCCCCATGTGCAACAACAGAATATTGACAATCTTCTACCTGATAGCTGTTTGACACGCATAAATGAACAAACCTATGCATTGTCGCACGATTACAACCTTGTGCGTTGCGTGAAACCATGGTTTATTTATATCGATTTGCTGCATGAAGGCGCTGTTTATCATAACTTTGAAGCCAGGTTTAGTCACGGAGAGTGGTTTGAAAAAATGATGAATAACTAAATCATCGATATCGAATTGGATCCTAACTTATTCCAGAACACGTAAGATACGGATCATGTTGCGTAATGAGCGAGTCGGAACCAATTCTAGAACTCAGACCATCCAGTATTGGATATTCCGATTGCTTTTATGCAATATCGATCTTACTAATCAACACTTACAGCAGCAACGGTGAAATGATTGGATAGTAGATTGGAAGGGATATCTAGGAGATCTAAAACCTATTTTATTGGAAAGGGAACCCATCCATAGTTCTGATGAGAGGTTCTGATGAGAAGATCAACATCAAGCAACAATGGTAAGCATTCAATCCATCGAGTCCATCGAATCCATGCCGATGGAAGTTCCATCACGAAATTATTCATATATTGGGTGAGTTTATTCTATTTCCGAGCGTAATCAACTACCGAAGACTTGGATATGGACCGAATAGATAGATATATATATCATTCACAATGTGGTATTCGGGTATATAGAATGTGATGTAGTTTTCTTTTGAAAAGCTGAGTCGTGTCAATGGCCCCAAATATAGGCTGCAAAGGCCAAAAGTAACAAATAACAATCCATAGCGGCGCTTGATTGGCCTCCTCCACTTACCGTTAAGTCCGTTTTCTTCGGTGGTGGTTGAGTAACAATAGGGTCTAATAAGATCGCTGTGGGCTGGGTGGCCGTGGTGATCGAAGGCTTGAACGTCGAATTGGTAGTAGTTGGTGGCTGTCGAGGAGCAGTGGCATTGTTGTTGTTGGGAGCGCCGCGATACATGGGAAGCACGTTTCCTAGGCAATCGGCAACCGTTTCAAAGTGAAAGCCTTTGCTAATGATGAGATCTATGATCTGCGGTACTCTGGCCACGCTGAAATCCTCGGTATCGTGCTGAAGGGATATGAAGCTTTGCGTCAAAGAGTCGGATGGGTTAATTTTGACAGCCATGTTTTCAAGGAGCAGGTCATGATTGGCGCTATTCCCGTGATACTGCCAGTCTAGAATGGATTAGTCTGAATGAGTAGCCCAAGAACAGCATTGACGCGCGAAACCTACCATTAGAATCGACGTTCCAGTTGACTATTAGAAAGCCCATCTCCTGAATGACCTCTCGGGTATTTTGGTTACATTCGCCATATGGAGGTCTCATGTAATTTGGCACTGAACCAATGATCTCCTTTACCGAATCACCATTTTGATTTAATTCGCTTCGAATCTTTTCAGGTGTTAATGTGTTTAAATGGGGGTGGGTATCGGTGTGTAGTGCGATCTGATGCCCTTCGTCGAACGCTCTTTTCAGGTGTGGAGCCAGAGCAGGGTTCCGGACATGGGTGCCGAGGACAAAGAATGTGGCGCGAATTGAACGTTCCTTCAGAATGTCTAGCAGTTGAGGAGTAAAGGGACTAGGGCCTGTTGATGTAAATGTGAGTAAGCTTCCAACGCAGAATGTTCTCACCAATTAGACCATTACCATCATCGAACGTCATGGCAAATGTGCCAGGCTTGGCACATCTGAGCACAATCCCGCCACCCACATCTTGGCCTTTTGCACCCGCAACTAAAGCAGTAATGAGGAGAGTGATTTCGAATCGTACCATTGAGAATATAGCAGCTTCTTGGAGTGACACCAACTCTAGCGGACGAGTGAGATGTTAAAATAGGCCTAGATTGTTGATGTTGCCGTGGCACAAGTGTTTGCGGGGTGCGTGTATGCATCTCTAACATCGTCACCAGTTTGTGGCAGCATTGATCCAACCAACAAGGCCCACCCAAACTAAGGTTTCCATCTACACGACGCTTACTGATAGAAATCGATGGACAACTCTAGATGGAAATCGGTGGTCGAAACATTGGGGGCATATTTGGATATGCATCAAATTCACCACCGATGCCCAGATAGAAGGTTAAAATAGGCCTCGAGTCAAATATGCATGCGTCACGCTGCAGTAAGCTTGCGTTATGGTTAACATCGATATCCAAGAATAGGCCCCAGTATCCATGGTACCGCGATTGCACCCAAGAAATGGAGTTGCGGTGACCTCAACGCGATCCGAGAATGGAGGAAAGCTCATTGGAGGGCTAGGCCGAAGCAGAGATAGGACTGCACAGTTACATCCGAGGTCTATGGGGTTCATAGTAGAGTGCAATGACAACATACTATAAATAAATCCAATGCAAGCCGGAGCCAAATAGAAGGAACCCGTCACAGGCTCCCTGGCCAATCCCCAAGTTCTAATATACCGAAAATAGCTAGCCGAGCATACCGTTTCGACTCTGGGAGATTAACCGAGTCGCTGCCGACAATCGCGATCTTCGACCATTCCAGGAAAAGATTGTATATTACGACATGTTTGAGGAAATAGCTAAATACTAATGATTCCAACATTTGTATATATATATGATGGCTGGATTATAGTGCTTGTATATATTGGATGCATACGATTCTGGTAATTGTTATTTGTGTAAATCTCGGATGTTGGGCCAATCCCCATCTACACGTGTAAATTCATCCGAGCCGAACTCTGATAGATGCCGGATGCAATCACCTTAACGACGTGTGAGGAATTTTCCCAAATCAAGCCTGCTGTTTCAAACAACTCCGAGTTGTCTAATTAATTCATCATTCTTCTAATAGCAGCTTCCGAGAATAGTTGCCAACCTTCACCGTCACAGCACCTAAAATTAGCTTGGAGTTAAGGCACGCCTTCAACCTATAAAAGAGTCCCCCTTCCGACCATCCCCCTCATCATTCTCCAATAATCGCCAGTGTATCATACTACAAGCCCTTGGGCTCCATCTACTTGTACAGCTACTATTTTTGTTAATTCCTTAACATCGTCAGAATGTTCACCAATTCAATGTGGTTGCCTCAATTCAACTTCAACTCAGTCGAGTGCCTCAACATCGAGCTTGACAACGACACACTTACCATGAGAGGGAGTGCTACTGACTCAGTGGGCTGCGTTCTTCGTGGCTCCGTGGTCTTCACACTATTCAACGAAATGAAGGTCAAGTCCATATATGGCAGATTCATCGGAAAAGCCAACCTGTGTGGAAACGACAGTATGTATTTGATTCACTCTAAACTCCTCACTAGAGCTCTTATTCAATTAACTCCGTTTGTTCACAGATGTTTCATGGAGAGAATACGTCTTCCTAGACAAAGAGGTTCGTTTCTTGCCTGCTGAGGAAGGGCCCTACGACCTGAAGCCCAACCATTACCGGTACAACTTCGAGGTTGCCCTCGAGGGCAGCCTTCCCGAGTCCGTAACTCTTCCGAACGGAAAAATCGAGTACAAAATGCTTGCCGTTGTGGAACGTACCGGACTGCATTTCGATATCAAAAACAAACGCACCGTGAAATTGCAGCGCAGTTCCGGCTGCTCCTATGACTCATTATTCTGCCATAACATCGAGTCTTCAGGGGTATGGGACGAACGGTTCCGTTACCACATGGAGATCCCCCAACCATCGGTGACTATTGGCCAATCATTCCCGTTGTCACTAGATCTTACCTCATTGTCGAAAGACTTCGAGATGACCAAAATTGATTTCACCCTTCGCGAAACCATCTGCTGTGGCACCCACGAGAATCCCATCGATCTCCGAACCAAGACTCACCATCTCCTGGAGCTTAAAGGGGATGAAATCACCGGAGATGGCGAGGAGTGGAAGCTTTGCCCGCAGCTGGTGCTTTTCCCTGGCGTGCAATGCACCCTGGACACCGACTACATCCAGATCCATCACGACATTATCGTCCTCTTCCACATCATCGACCACCGTAGTGGCGAAAAGCGGGTACTTGAGTATGAAGTTCCCGTCAGCGTGCGATCATGCTTACAGCAATGCCTGGAGATGTCGCCACCGGAGTATGGCAACATCCCGCCCACACCCTGCACAATGATTCTCGGGTCCCCACCAGCATACACGCCATCTGTGATTCGTACTTGAATTCACCCACACCGATACCACCTTATAGACGCCACACTTAATTCCGACTACTGTTAATAAACCTAATTGGCATATTGTAAAGAACATCCATGGCACTTTTGATTGATTGACATTGTAATGAAAATCCATGTCCCATTTACTTGGTGATTGACAGGGTTTGGGCGATCGCTCAGTGATTGGGAACGGTTTAGTAGTTCGGTTAACAGTTGGCCAAGATTAGTAGTTCAGACAGCAGCGGATAGTTATCTCCAAGCGATCTGAACAGACTGAGACATCGCCAACCCATTTGGAAATCATCAATAAATACCGGAATCTGGGAATAGGGCCACCTGCATCCCAGGGATAATATGGCCATTCGAGGGATAATATACGGACAATTTTCCTACCAAACCGATCTAATCTTCTCATCGAATGGTAACCAATCACTTACCTCGACCATATTACCGAACAGATTTCTACCAAGCAGTTACGACCAATTAGGACCAGATCGGGGCATCTGCTAGAGAAATGGAAGGAAAAAAAGAACGAGTGATGCCTAAACCCCAATCTAGTCTGATATAAGCCAACCCACCAAATTCGAGCTTTCTTCTGGATCCCTAGTAGTACATATTTCCTCCCCCTTCTGATACGCCATCCATTGATGGTTTGGTGTTCCATTTGACCTACCATGAATTCCATATGAATTCCACCATTGAGGGTATAATTGCTCTGACCGGTGATCCATTATGGAAACCACTGGCGTTCATTGGACTGTATAAAACGCAAGATGGGAACCAGGTTTGCAACTAACCCAAAGCAGTGCTATTTTATCGTGTATATTTTCTGCTTCCCACTTGTACAAATATCCGCGGTTTAAGCTTCTTTCAGTAATACACAACTACTCTAACATGTTTCAAAACTCTAAACGCCTCCCTTTCCTGAACAAAGACGCACACATCACCATACAGCTTGAGAACGACGTTCTGACACTACACGGCGCTCCCCAGGAGTCCGTGGGCTGCGTCCTCAGAGGGAGTGTTATACTTCAAGTCAATAACCCTTTGAAAGTGAAATCGATATGGCTCAAGTTCGCAGGCACGGCAAGACTAAACGAAAGCGACAGTAAGTTCCTCACCCAACTGGCTATTTTCTTGGGTACACTCACCAACCTTACTCATAGATATCTCCTGTCGCGAGCATGTCATAGTGCAGCAGAGGCTGGACTTTCTAACACCTGACCAAGGGATCCGCACACTACACAACAACCAATACTGCTATCCCTTTGAGCTAGCCCTGGACGGCAGTATACCCGAGTCTACCGAACTTCCCTACGGCCGTATCGATTATCGAATGATTGCGGTTGTGGAAAGACCCGGGCTACGGTTTGATTTAAAGGCAAGACGCACCGTGTTGGTCCAACGCAACTCCTCATCGAACGATAGCGAGGCACTCATGTATTCGAGCGGCGCCTGGCAAGATCGCTTCAGATACCACATAGCCATAAACGAGCCAACCTTAGTGATTGGTGAAAATATTCCCATCAGCATGGACTTCACACCGTTAACGAGTGATTTGGAGATCCATAAAATCCAGTTTCGCCTGCTAGAAACCACGCACTACTCCGGGCCAGGGGGTAGCTGGGACTTCCGTTCTCAGGAATACTCCCTCAAGAGTGCGAAGTTCTCCGATTTCAAGAGGAGCGCTTCCGGACCCGAGGGCACTTCTTTCCAACCAGAATTGTCATTGTCATCGGCAGCGTATCCCTCGCTCAACACCAAGTACATCCAAGTTAAGCACGCGCTTTGTATTCTATTCATCATGAACGATAAGCTCCGCGGAGAGAGAGTGGTACTACAGAAAGACTTGCCAGTGGTACTCCGATCCAGCGCACAGCTATCATTGGACATATCGCCACCCAGATATCAGCCCCTGTGTTCCTATGTGAACATCCCGCCGCCATCCTACACAGCCACATCAATCTCCGCGTGATTGTGGCGTGCCCATGAATTGTAAATTCCAAAGATCAGCCTGTTGATAATCTATTTTGTTCTATAAATGCATCACATATATATGTATATCTCCACTAGTACAACCCAACTCCAACCCTAACCCAACCCATATTTACCCCCTTTTCTAATAAAGTTAATGATGATCTACGTCTGCACCCTTTGCAAAATCCTGTTCGTTACGAGCCCGACAATTCCTGCGATATGTGCTTATAAGGGAGTTGTGATGAGTAATTGTGCTTATAAGGGAGTTGTGATGAGTAATAATACACAAGTGGGTTTATTAAGAAATAATAAGCAAATGATTCCCGCATTTGCATACCCATTAAATATACACGATGTAATCAGAGAGTCTCTGCAGAGGTTGATTTCTAACAAATCGGGTTAATATCGTCGAGGATAGCTCAAGCACTCACCAGGTCGTTGTATCGATTGCTCGGAACCTTGCTTAGAGAGGTTCTGATTCTGGCCAGGTCCAGTCGAAGCTCAAAATCCAACGTTGTCTCTACGCATTGATCCTCCAGAATATGAAGCGAGCCCAGCGACACGTACCTCTCCAGCTCCAGTACGGCCTCCTCACAATCTTCCGAGCCATGCTTGCCCTCACAAAAACCACAGGTGGGGGGTTTGTTGGAAGTGCGTTTGAAGGAAAGACGCGGACGCAGTGACGATGAGAACATGATGAAGTACGAAGGTCGGAAGATTACTTGGCGTTTTGTAGAGATGGCGTGGGATGAGTCACCTATATATTAATTCATCCCGGGCGTATCTTTCCCTCTGATGGTGGTGCTCACCCTAATGTCCATGTATTAAATGGCCGCCTTGAAACCGTCCTTAAACATGTCCCCTCGCCACGAGCAGCATCATTCAATCGTGTATGGGCAATGGAATGCGTCTCAAAATAGATGGAAGTGGGGGAGATGTAGTCGAAAATCTAGACCGGATGGACAAGGTCTGTTACGATGCCTCCATACTGCGAGGATCGCCCGTTATCTGGTCAGAATCCAGAGTGCCCCTGAGACGCTATTGCCTACTTTTTATCAGGACCAATTGATAGAGCAACACTTCTAATGTTGATCATGCACTATTGGTCTATCGATCAGGCGTACTTACATCATTGCAATCTCGCGATTCGCCAGCTTTCAATTAAGGTGGCTACTTTGTTTACGATTCATCTTGGTTGTATCTCTCCACCGCTCATATGCGTGGTATCTCTCTATCGCTAATATATATTCAAGACCAAGCCCCTGCTGATCCTTCGTATGGCTGTCGATGGACCAGCTTGTGAATTGGAATGCGGAGAAATCTGGTGATGGATGGCGGGTCGGGACGGTTAAATTCTCTGAAACAGATTGGTTATTGACTTGGCTATGATTTCAATGGGGTGGTCGGCCGAGTTAACTCGTTGTTTTATTAAGCTTGAGATGGGGGTTAGGTAAGTGTAATTCCGATGGGTGCGGATGTGGCTGGGGTCACAACAAACCTAACTTAATCAGCTTTGGAAGAGAATTGAAACTCAGAGTCGTGAGAACTTGAACCTTCGGCACATTTCAGCATGCACCGGGCCCATCAGAGAGATTTAATTAATTCCGCTGTATCCAGGTTGGTGCACGGCTTAGCTTCCTAGTCAAAATGAATCCGGTACCCTGCTCACTACTAATAGTATCCAAGATCATCCCATTGGATCAGGCAATAAATGGTTGTCAGACAGCGAAGGGGAATTGGATCCGGCAATAAATGGTTGTCAGGCAGCGAAGGGGAATTTTAGAGTGGCTCAAGTAGTTCGGGTACGAAACACGATTTCAGACTGATTAGGATCTGTCGATGGAATTTGTGACCCTGAAATCATTGGTTCACCTGAGTCTTGCAACAAGGAAGCAGTATAAAAGTCGGAGGGTCTGTCGGTTGCCAATATCCATCCACACCTGACCAACCTCAACAACCAACATGTTCGGCTTATCACTTCGTCGTCTCCAGCAACGTCGCTCCAGCAAGAGCCAACTAGTGGAATGCTCCTTTTGTCATCAACCCCACGCCTCATACGATTGCGAAGAGGCGGCGGCAGAGTTCGAACAGTTCCTTGACCGGAGCTCACTGCGAGTCTTCGACAATCAATGCGTCGAATCCACACTAGACATGGAGCTTCAGATGGACATGGCCCGCATACGGGCCTCCATCGACCGCCTGTCCAGCCGCCGCTATAGCTCGCAGGATTTCATCAAATACTAAGTGTAGAATTGTAAATCAGTCCCCATTTTCCCAACCACATAATATGTACAGTTTCAACCTATGTAATAATAAATCCTTCCGTATCACATGTCGCACCCCAGCCTTCTCACGAGTGTTATCGGTTTGGTGATTGCCCGCATTGAAACCGACCGTCTACGGATTGGGGCGTTCTTAAGCCGCCAAGCTGCCGGTGGGAAAATGGAAGGAGACGTGATGAAATCCCATTTCCCGTCTCTAGGGATCTTGGATCAAGCGCCGGTGAAATTGATTAAATCAAGAAACCAATTTAGCCAGGAATAGCGCATCATGAGTGCGAGTGGACGCAGCGGTGGCACTCGGATAACGATCGAATGCTAAACCACCGAAGGGGAAGGAGCCTCGATCTTTCGTGTTCTGCTTAGAGTTGGTGCACGTTGGGGACGCAGTGGCCAAGGTTGGTGGATCTTTTCCCTAGCTTGAATCACCAATGGCCGTAGCCTCATCAAGCCAAGCCGGCGGAGGTGGCAGGATTTTGTTGGGGAAGGAAGGTTACACTCACGATCTTTGACGAGTCGCATGTAGGTGTGCTACAGGAGAACGAATCAACCTGACAGGTTAAGATTCATACATGCGAAGTACCGTTGGGGTTATTCCTGTCGCTTCACATCTCTGGACGATGAAAACTGTTCTATACGGCATCACTTCCCCCCAAGGACAATAATGGAAATCAGGTATCTTGGATTGAGAAAAAGCTGGCCAGCTAACCCGATGTTTTGCACAGTCACAATTGGATAATTTAGGTTGATTCCACACCCCACATCCCGCATCCCGCATCCATTTTCTTACCCTAACCCTGCACACGTCGATAACCGATCTTAACCAGAACCTAATCTTGTGGTACCAGGTGTATTGAGTGGTATCTTGAGACAGTGGAAGATATCCGATGGAAGCGATTGGAAGAGGATTCAAAGCAGAAAGGGAATGTAGCCTTATTAATGATTCATGCGCTTCTGCTCTGGTAATCCCACCATGTTGACCAATCCATATGATGATGCTTCTGGATATAGTTAAATGCGCTGGGTGAGGGTGAGGGTGACGGTGACAGTGACAATGACGGCGACGGCCACAGATGACGTAGATCATTCGGTTGATCCAAAGTTGGGTCAACGCCGCCGAAGGCAATTAATCCTTACTCATGCCAAAGCTTTACGGAACTTACGAAGATGTGGAACAGGATGGGAAACCCACCCTGGGTGACTACATCCCGGGCGACAAGTCGCTGACCATCTTTATGGACGCTCTACGTCAATTCCCCGACCTGGTATGCCTTGTTTTCGCCGTTTTTTGGACGGGGGTTTCCTTCGAACTAACCACTAAGCCGTCTGCTCTCCCAGGTAGATCAGGTTTACAACCCCAACCTGCAGCTTACAATACTAGCGCCAACCAATTCCGCCTTCCAAAAGCTGAACATCAGCGAGCATGTGAACCAACTTCATGAGATTGTCGCCTCCCACATCATCCCAAAGGCCATTTCCCGAGAGCAGTTTGGCAGCCAGGAATTCGTCACTCTAAGCTCAAGGAAAATTCATGGCGTTTCCTCCGACCACGGCACAACCTTTGAGAACCACTCCAACCTCAAAGATGACGAGAAGCACGCGGTCAACGGCTATCTCTATAAGATTGACCAAGTATTGATATGAGCCCGAACAACCCTTTAACCAAATATGAACTGAGGCCATGTATTCGAAATCATCTTTATGTGCTAATTCGCGATATGCCCCCAGTGTCCTGACCAACATCCATGATGTGACTAACGTTTGTCAACACTTGCCAATTAAAGGGAGCTGACATGTGACTTGGTATGATATTCACTTTGACGTTGGTAACGTGAAACCATCTCATGAATCTGTGGAGTGTTGTGTGTCCTCCACCATATCAAGGAATTGTTGAGGGCTAGGCATATCCAGTAGGGAGTCCAATCGGGCCAGAGTTTCCTAGATGTAACACAATGTGGGATGGTGGTCCTTCAGATTAGATTCGACATTTTTTACTCGGACACATTACTCCATCACCAACCTGCCCCTGCTCCGATAGCTCCATCTCGTTCGATTCTCCCGTGAACCAGTCACCCCCATCATCATTATCGAAAAGATCCGGGTGCAGCGCAGCACAGTCTGAAATGGCTTGGTAGAGAGGAACCACTGAGCCGTTGGGAACGAGAAATTAGTTGGTCACTGCAACCGGTATCCGTGTTGGTCAGATGCATACGTACAGATGCTGCCATCTTTAGGGGTAATGCGGAGTTCGGTGAAATCGACGTACTCTTCTGGACCCAGGTTGTTGATTTGTACCTGGAGCTGGTTGGGAGCGAAAGGATTGCCATGTAATTGGCAGTAGATCCCAGGCCCGGTGGGATCGACTGCATGGACAATGATCAAAGGGTACTCAATGGATATTCCAACAGCTGACTTATGCGAAAAGAAGTAGATCATACTAGAGACAAGACGGAGAAACAAAGATTAGTTCACTGCGTGTGGAACAGGTGGCGCAGAGGGTAAACTATTCACCAACTTTTCTGCCACGTAGAGAGTTCCCTCGCTCAACTCGGCGCCGAGGACGTTTGGGCTAAAGGATAGCTTCACCTCCTCCAGAGCATATCGTAATCTTGGACTTCCGACTTGGGTGAAATCCGGACAGGAATTCAGAAAAGAGATAGACATGGTGGTTTGTTTACTAATATTGCTATACAAGTCCCAAGGTTCGATGAACATTTGGTTATTTAATATGCTCGCGCTGAGGTATTTTTCATGAAGTTTCCTTCTCCCATAAATATCGGGACTCCATCTGTCACGATCGTGATCCTGGCCATTTAGAGCCAATGGAAGCGACTGGAAGATAAATGGATTCCCTCGAATAATTTCAGTTAATCGTCAATCAACAGTGGTGAATTAGCTAGCCAACCGTGGTTGGTCGTGGTGCTAGAAACCCGGCAGTCAAGACGAATTCCTACCAAAGCCATTGTAACACCTGCAAAACAAGCAAGAGGGATCAGTAATTGTCAGGATTCCCTCCGCCATATAGGCCATTGGCATACAATCCTCGTTAGAATGGCAAACCTCACCCATACGCATACATGGACAATGGGCATTGTTGGGTGCAGATGCACTCTGGGGCAGTCAAAGATCAGCGGATATACATGGACTGTATTGGAAAGTAAATCATCAGGCCAAGCCAGCGAAAATCCCCGAAGCATGCGTTTGAACTGAACCAAATAATCAACAATATGGGGTGCATACCAAACTTTTTGAATGCTTGGGGTTTCGCTATAAAGCTCGCACGCCGTATGGCTTGAGCCTCAGGACTCTCTTAGATACATCTCGGTTCTTCGTAGTGCGATCACCCCCGGTCGACTGTGTGTTTAGAGCATAATACACGAACCTGAGAGAAAGTACACATTGGATATCAAGACAAGGATGCTTGCCAACGCCAAGTTCCCTAGGTTAAGTTTCGGGCGTGCCAAATTTTTCACCAGCCAACCGCAATTTCTCCAGGAACTCGGCGATGTCGGGCTATTTTTGGAAACTGAGGTCACCTCCACCAAATCTTGACCACCCAACCCTAGCTAATCTGGCTTGCCTCACAGGATGATCCATCAGAATTGAAGGAGTGTGTCCGTCGCTTGCTCCTGAAACTAAGCTCCCAGGTAATCTCCGCAATCGACGGGTGTTCATTCGTCGCTCAACTGATCTTTCTTGTTCAAGGATACCGAGATCGGGGCGTTGAAGAGTAGCTTGGATGAAAAGTCCCAGGCAGAGCAAAGAGCCACAGAGAAACTGCAGTCGCTGGAGGCTGATAATCAGCAATATAAAGGTTAGTCTCCGCTGCCTGGTATAGCACAAGTGATGGTGTGAACCCATTTGTACAGATACGCTTCAGGTGACCCAAGGACAGCTACGAGAGCTCGAGGATCAATTCGCGGAATGGCAAAGCAAGGTACCTCAGGCGTGGGTCATATCCCTCCGCTCCAATCTAACACACGAAATCCCAGCTTGCCACCCAGCATCAACACGAGATTGACAACCTGTGCAAACGGCTTGAGGCAGAGGCGAACAAATCGGAGAGTGAGGTGAGTAAACGGCGGCGCCATTCAATCCAATCCAATCCAATCCTGGCAACTAACATGTAGCCATGAAAGATCTTGCAGTTGGCCAGGGACAATGAGGCATTGAGAAAGAAAAACCACCAACTGAACGAGAAGATCCAGGAATTCGAGGAAACTGTGGCTTATGTCACGAAGCAGTGCGATCTGGCCGAGCAAGACAGACACTCGTTCAACACCACGGTCAAGGAAATGGTAGGCATGCTTTATCAGCCCATCGTCCATCTGGTAGTTAAACAGCCTTGCCTTGGACTAGGTGGAGAAGTTCGATCGAGAATCCAAAAAGTATCGCCAGGAGATAGTCCACGTGACGAAACTCCGGATTGATCTGCAGACAAAGCTGAGTTGTCTCGAGCAGGACTACGAGGATCTGAAAGTCAGTACGGAATCTGAGATTCCAGTCGCACACAAAGCTAATCTAGTGTATAGCAATCCCATCTAGAGAAATGCACCCGCTTCCGCGACCTCCAGGATGAAAATGCCGAGCTCCGACTGATGGTCCGATCAAGCGAGGAGATGGCCAAATTGATGGAAGACATCGCCTTGGACTAAATTATTCATTAACCTTTTGTAATACTGCCCCCCTCCCTTCCATAGAAAACCAGATAACCCTACAGATAAATACCTTCGCTGAATTCCCATAAATTAGGATAGATGAATGCTCGCCATTGGCTGATTAAGCCACGAACACTTCGCTTCAAGCAACTTGATAAAGCCCATATTTCCCAATTTCCATCCCTTCTAACCTTGTGGAGAAGATTGGGATCGCAGATAACGCTGATCCATTTAACCGAGTTCGGCGCTCGGCGATGCAGGTGATAATCTGGAAAGATTTCGAATTGGCTATCCTCGATCGATTTAGCCTCGATGCCTCAGCCTTGGCTGTTTATGCATGTGAATGACGTCCATATGATACAAGAGCCGTGGTTGGCTGAGGATCAAACCAATGTCAAACCCAATGGGTGAACTCGGAAGCGCCCATTAATAATAATTAGTCAGAACTCGCCTATGGTGACGCCGGTTTGGATGGTAAATAGGCTTTCGATTTCAGCTAGCTGCTGCTTTCCCAGTCAGCATATATTGATTGATTTGTAAACCAAGCCGCAATCGATGGAATACTAAGCATTCGTGCCAAGACCTAATCAGGAAATGCGCAGTTTGGCAATTCCCGGTTCCGAATATGGGAAGAATTTGAGGCTTGCGATGGTCGGGAATGTTTTCGCCGTCCTCACCTCTATAAAAACCCACCGGGTGCGGCAGTTAGTAGAGTTATTTTCGTTGTACACAAGTAATCCTTTATCATCATGACTTACGTCGACACATACAACTATTTTTCCAACGCCATCGAATTTCAAATTGATCCTGAAGAGGCCAACCAGTACGATTACTATATGGTGCCTGAACGTTACTCAGATTCGAAGCCAGTCCACGACTCCTCTTTCCCTTCTCCCCGGAGTCCTCGATTCCAATCCTCAAAGGAAATCGAGTACCATCGTGCGTTGGCCCTACGATACAAAGTGATTCTCACCTACACTCGTTGAGCCTGATCTCACTGAGGGTGACCTACTGCTTGTATATATTTCGTCCCCGCGCACCTAACGACGACCTGTAAAGTTAACCCGGACTAATGCTTCCAACACCACAGTCCTCGTATTATTTGTATAATTAATGATGTTATCAAAACAACCGAGATTGCTCTGTAAAAATAAACCAATGCCAGCGTTCGCATTTGCCCCAACCCATTGCTGTCCGATGATTTCCCCAGGCCGATTACGATCAAGGGATAATTTAGGTTCAGTCAAGATTACTTTATTCGGCCGAAACAATGCCCGATTGGTCGCGCGGCGAATGTGCATGATAAAGATAAAGGGGTATCGTGTGTACTCGTCGATCAGATTAAGATTAAACCTACTGCTGGATTGCATAGCCTAAACAAACCGCAAGCAGAGAGACGACGTATCTCGAGGTCGGGATGTTCAGCGAGAGATTATTGGTGACACGTGGTGGCTGGGAGGAAGGTGAGGTTGGGCTCACACTGGTTGGAGCAGAGGTTTGTTCCGTAGTACTACTGAGTTTGGTAGAGGAGAGAGTTGTCGCAGCAGAGGTGCTGATGCTGCTGACCAGAGAGGTAGGACTGGTTATACTACCTGTGACGCTAGAAGTGCCATTGTTGGGGGCAGCGGTTGAGGAGCTAGGGATAGGTGTTGATGAACTTGGACCAGGAGTCGACACTGAAGTTGAGGGATCGGGATTGGCCAGATTTTGATACATCGGGAAACGGTTGCCCAAGCACTGAGAGACGGTAACAAATTTGTACCCCTTCGCCTTGATGGACTCGATCACCTTGGGGGTTCTCTCCACACTGAACTGGTGGATGTCATGCTGCAGGGAGATGAAAGAGTCCGACTGTGGGTTGGATGCGCTTACGACCTTGTTGACGTTGGATACGAGCAGGTCCCATTTGTCTGGCTGTCCCATATACTGCCAGTCATTGGAGTCCACGCTCCATTGTATCACGGTGTAGCCCATCTCCTTCATGATTCCCCTGCACTGCTCATTGCAGTTCCCGTAGGGAGGGCGCATCATGGCGGGCACTACGCCGGTAGCACGCCGGATGGCATCTGCGGTGAGGCTCATTTCGCTCTTGATTTTCTCTGGCGAAAGCTTGTTGAGATCCGCGTGGGTGTTCGTATGGGAAGCGATCTGGTGACCCTCGTCGTAGGCCTGTTTGAGATACTTGGAGATACTGGCATCGGCCGCCTGTGTGCCAACAGAGAAGAAGGTGGCCTTGATGGCGTTGCTTTTTAGGATTCCGAGCAAAGTGCCAGTGTACGGACTTGGCCCTGTGGAAAGAATGAGGGGGGATGTTGTGAGTACCAAGGTGGTGATGAGGCTGGGGTGGGCCATCCATCTCTCCTACCATCGTCGAAGGTCAGCGCGAAGTTGCCCGGCTGGTCGCATTTGAAAACATACCCTTCGCCGGAATCTTGCGCCGCGACAATGCCCAGCGTCACTATGGCTAGACAGGTGAAGTTTAGTAAAGGTTGAATCATCCGCGAGGTGAGGAAATGGCTTGGGTGCAGGTGGTGTCTTTGTGTAGGCCGCGCCACCTTATATACAACCATGGCTAATAATCAAGGAATTCCGGTTGCCAGTTCCTCATGTCATGTGTTGGATGGTCCTCCAGTGCACTGGCAATTCGTGTGACTGTCCTAAGAACCATGGCTGATTGATTTAGGGTTGAGCGGAGTGAGGAGCATGATCTCGACCAGATTGGTTCTCGCGCGCGCATCCAGACCAATTGGATGACAGTCTGGCGTCGAGCACTCCATGTGTCCCTACAACAAAGCAAGGATTTGCACAGGGCAGACCAGATTTAACAGGTGTCCAGCATTGCCGCCGGGGAGTTAGAGGGGATCTTTCTAGTTTTAGCGTTTATTAAATTCGGTGCTACTGGTGGTGCGCCATCGGGAAAAATTCCCTGGCATGGGTATGGATTGGGGGGGGGCTTAAAGCTTGGTGGTGGGCGGATCTCTTCCTTCGATCAATTCCTTGATCAGGTAGCCGACCCGCTCGAACTCTTCAAGGGAATTGAAGATCTGCGCGGATAGCCGTGTATACCAGGTGCCCTTGTATTGATAAATCGAGACGGCTACATTGAATTTCTGGAGCAGCGTGACCGCCAGCTGACGAATATGCTTGTCCCCATGCTGTGCGGATAAAGGCAGTCTGACATTGACCATGGCTGGAATCTGGTGCTCGTCACCAATCACCTCAGTTCCGAGAATGGTCGCGACTTTCTGACCCCCCTTCACTGCCAGTTCGTGGATATACCGGAGAATTCTCTCCTCCCCTATAGCCTTCCGGTACGCGAGCGCAGCGGACACCGACATGATTTGACTAAGATCTGTCGTGCCTGTCCATTGAAAATCCTCATAGAAACTGCGCGTCTCGTAACCGTGGGATATACTGGAAGGGTGGATGTTCATTTGCTGCTTCTTCGTAGCGTACAGTAGGGCACACGGGCGTGAGCTCTGACCCCACTTGTGGATGTTGGTGACGAAAAAGTCTGCCCCGCACTCTTCAAGCTTCAACGGGATCTGGCCGTACGCATGCGCCCCATCCACCAAAACCGTGATGCCCCTCGACTTGAAGAGTTTATTCAGCTCTACGAAGGGGAAAAGCAGGGCGGGGACCGAGGAGATTGCATCCACGATGGCCAGCTTGATATTCGGCTCTCGGTCCAACAACTCTCCGACCTGTTTCAACAGGTCCTCGTCTTTGAAGGGGAAGTCCACTTGGACCTCTACTAGGGACAAGCGTTGGGAATCCCGGAGGTAGAAGAGAAGCTGCTTCACCGCGTTGTACGTGGTGCTGAAATATACTACCTTCTCCTCTGGCTTGAAGTTCAGCGACCTGACCACAGAGTTCACTCCGTTCGTCGCATTCTGTACGAATACTAGGTTCTCTTTCTCGGCTCCCACATAGTCGGCCACTTCATCTCTGACCCGTTCGTACTGTTGAAAGTAGTCATGACGTAACCATTTGTCGGGGTTTTTTTCACTCCTGTCCAACCACTCACGTCTCGCCGCTTCCACGTACAACGGAACCGTCCCGAAGCTTCCGTTATTTAAGTTGGTGTATCCCGGCTCCAAGGGATACAATTTTCTGGCCGACTGACCAAACGGAATCTGGCGCAGGCTGGCGAGGGAAGGGTCCATGTTGGATTCGTATACTCGGTAGAGGTGATCTTCGCGGCATTATATCGGTCCAATCCATGTGGTTCGCCATGACTAATTTTGATGCGTGGGATTGCGGAATCGAATTCGCTGATGACGAGTCTACGGGATCTCCCAATGGGAGTATTTCATGCCACCCTCGGCCTGATTCCAGATTGGGATACACCTGCTTCCAGTAAACTGGCCGGCGAGATTGGTGGGCAGGCTTTGGTTTGGAAGTTGGTCTGTAGCGTGGAGGGCATTCTTCCCACGGGGAGAAACTGGTTATTCATCCATCCAACTGCAGCCTCGGATTCTCACTATTCGACAAAACGTGACCTCACATAGCGTCACCTGCACCTGGGCTAGGAAATGGACGGCCTCCTTGGCTTGGCCATAATCTTCCAACAGCGAATTCCCTCATTTTTTACCGTGGCCCTTGCTCCAATAGGTGGAGCATCGGTCAATAGTTTGGAGGAGTCTTTTGATATAATGGTTTCGGGAAGGTGAGGGACAAAGTGGAGGTTTTGCCAACTGTACATGTAGTAGGAAGAGCCTCATTTACCCATAGCATATAAGGGTATTCGCGATGTGTCCCTATGATTGGCGCAATGTATATTCGCTTTCTCGTGTAACGACTTTCGCCTTCAACTGAACCTAAGTCTTTGGCAAACCAAGGGAAACTAACCCTAAACCTATCCATCTCGGCCATCCTTCTTCCACCCTGACCCCGACTGTTGACCAAACCAGGTCCCAGTGGCAATTCCCTACTGAAAATCGAGTTATCTTCGCAGGTTGAAGGCGGGGTATCTACTCCTGTTAAACGTTAATACGAATAGGAACGTTGGGCAAGGCCTTGGAATGCTGTTCGTAAAGGTCCTGGGTTTTGAACGGTTTGGTAACTCATTCAAGCTCGAATAGTTTCGTGGATTAATCCAGGGTAGGTTATGGATGCTTATAAATGTAGGTATGTATAGCTAGAACAATGGCCCTAAGACAATGAGATATCTTCTGTTCATTTCATGTACACAAATGCTATATAGCCTGATAGCCTCAGTGGTATACTTGGCCGCAATCGGAAGCATGTATCGCTGAGTTGTCTGCACCAACAACACCATAAGTCTTATAGAAAAGGTTGTCACATTAGATGGGAACTATATGGCATGGTCCGACCGATTTCCTTACATGGGCCATCAAATTGCATCATAGGATGCCAAGAAACGCTAGAATTTAATTGCGTTTACGATTTATGGCCTGGTGATTCAATACACCACCGTCCACCCTTGCCAACTAATTAGGGATATCGTTCCTCATTCTGTTCACGCCACTCACTAGCCGCGTTGTGAAAGTCGGATATGATATGGACCGAAGGAATACATATACGCTCCAGTGTATCCTATCATCCACAACACACACAGCTATCAATCAATGAAGTTTCCTGCCATACCATCCAGTTCAAAGGGTAAAGATCGCGCTACTCTCCGTACGAGGGCCCTGGAGAGCACATTGGAGCTCACAGAAAATGAGAAAGAAGCCTTTCCAATGGTCTATCCGTTCTGGGATCAGATCCCGCACTTGATCCGACCATCAGAGGATGAAGTGAGACTACTCATCGCAGACTATCTCACCGAACGCAGAATACTCGACCACCCACAAGACCTGCAGCCGGCTGAAAAGAAATGGTTTCCTCATTCCGACACACCCGATGTGTTGCCTCCTGAGCTGAGAGAAAGGATTGAAATCAAGCAATTTCATCGAGCAATGCTTCGCTACCAGTTAGCAGGCTGCAATCCGACGCAAGACTTCAGCGAGTTCGGCCTCAACGAAGAGACCTACAATGATCCTCACTACTTGGCCGAAAACATCGCTCTTGCTCTACCGCTTGTGGCCGATTGTTTCCACACCACCTACATGAACCACGAGAGATTTCTACCGCGTCATTACGAGAAGCTGATCTTGAGAATCATCTTCAGCTTGGACCAGGAGCTTGTGCACAGCATCCCATTCCTGAAACGAGATAGCATGGCGAATTACACGTGTGCCCTGCTGAATTTCCTACCCGCTGGCTCGACAAGCACCGACATCCTTCTGGAGCCACTCAAATACCTCAAATCCATCGCGGACAAAACCTCGAACACATACTTCGTGGTCGACGCCGTTCGTGGCAGGCTGAAGAAGAAAGCGCTCCTGGTGTCTGAGAAGTCGATTAGTCGAATGATGAAGTCCATCGCTACCCGTGTGCAAATGATCCACAGGGAGCGATGCTTGCTGGTGCCCTACCCCAGAAACAAGACGCTGTATCTGATCTACTGCAGAGACCTTTACGGAAACAACGTGAGCGTTCATTATCCTCAGTTCCACTCCAAGTGCTATGCTACTCACGAAATGATTCGAGAGGCCATTTTCTCCAAGAGGGTGAAGTTTTACAAGGACAATGACCAGCTCTTTGACCTGATGGGTGGAAGTAAAATGAAAGTCCCTTCCTTTGAAGTGATCAAAAGGGCCATTGTAAGCGAGGAGCTCAGTATGCCGACCTCGTACGACCTGCTAGTGCTCCAGCTGATGGCGATCGAGTATGATCAACGATCGGAAAAAGGAGTTCCACGGACCAGCATCCCCTACGAGTATGTGGCGGCTTGTAAGCGGCTATTCAACGAGTCCTGGGTCGATGCCAAGATCGGTCGGAAGTTCTACCGAATGTTGAACGGGTACAGGAACAACATGGGGGATGGTGATATATATGACGATACCTACAATGTTTTCGCATTTGAGAATGACTTTAGCATGGCCTACTAAGTCAATCACGTGCCAAAGATGTATATAGCGTCTCTGATTCTTGTTCAGTAAATACTGTATCTATCCAGCAACGAGGTACTAATCATTTACCGCGGAATCGTCATTTTGAAAGCGGCATCCTTTGATTTTCTATGTATGCCTCCGAGAGTGCTCTGGGTGGCCAAATATATCGAGGAAGCCCATCAAGAGAGTAATTATAGGCAGTGGTCATAGTATGGGACATTGGGCATAAATCATCCAGCAAACCCACAGGCAGTCAAATGAGAGCCAACACAACATTTTCAACTGGAACCAGATTCCGTTTCGTGGAAACAACGTGAGCGTTCATTATCCTCAGTTCCACGGAAGTTCCACCGAATGTACTCTGTAACTACTAATGAAATCCATCCAAAGGGTAGCAGTAGTTGTAGTCCAACTCAAAAGAATCTGACGCAGACTGGCAAGGGTGATGCCCATATTATATACTCTCGCCGAGGGAACCTTGTTAGTTAACACTGTCCTGCTAGGCTCGATCCATGGAATAGCACAATGAGATATTCTTGCTACGTGACATCATCGGCTGAGTGGACTATCCAGACAACGCCATTAGCTTTATCTACCAATTTGGGATGTCAAACCCTCAGAAAATAGCGATTTGCCACGCCACCTGCGATGATCGGAACAGCTATGAACCGAGAGAGTACATATATTCCTGACTAGGCTACCTGTAATAAGCCATCAAATGCGATTCTCTGTCAAAGCATCCGGGTCAAGGGGTGCGAGCAGCAGTTGTTCTCAGTCGAGCGAACCGGCAGTATTCCTCGAACTAGCTGAAGCGGAGCAGGAAGTGTTTTCACAAGTCTATCCCGAATGGGAGCAGATTCCTTACTTGATCCGACCTTCTGAGGACGAGGTGAGACAGCTCATCGCGGATTATATCGCCGAACACAAAATCATCGACCACCCGCAAGACCTACAGCCAGCTGAGAAGACTCAATTTCCCCAATCCAACACGCCAGAAGAGTTGCCTCCTGAGTTGAGAGAAAGGATTGAAATCAAGCAGTTCCATCGAGCAATGCTTCGCTACCAGCTGGCTGGAGCTGACCCGGTGGAGGATTTTGGCGAGTTTGGCCTCAACGAAGATACCTACAATGATCCTCATTATTTGGCCGAAAACATCGCTCTTGCTCTACCGCTTGTGGCCGATTGTTTCCACACCACCTACATGAACCACGAGAGATTTCTACCGCGTCATTACGAGAAGCTGATCTTGAGAATCATCTTCAGCTTGGACCAGGAGCTTGTGCACAGCATCCCATTCCTGAAACGAGATAGCATGGCGAATTACACGTGTGCCCTGCTGAATTTCCTACCCGCTGGCTCGACAAGCACCGACATCCTTCTGGAGCCACTCAAATACCTCAAATCCATCGCGGACAAAACCTCGAACACATACTTCGTGGTCGACGCCGTTCGTGGCAGGCTGAAGAAGAAAGCGCTCCTGGTGTCTGAGAAGTCGATTAGTCGAATGATGAAGTCCATCGCTACCCGTGTGCAAATGATCCACAGGGAGCGATGCTTGCTGGTGCCCTACCCCAGAAACAAGACGCTGTATCTGATCTACTGCAGAGATCTTTACGGAAACAACGTGAGCGTCCATTATCCCCAGTTCAAATCCAAACGTTCCTTCGCTACTCACGAAATGATTCGAGAGGCCATTTTCTCCAAGAGGGTGAAGTTTTACAAGGACAATGACCAGCTCTTTGACCTGATGGGTGGAAGTAAAATGAAAGTCCCTTCCTTTGAAGTGATCAAAAGGGCCATTGTAAGCGAGGAGCTCAGTATGCCGACCTCGTACGACCTGCTAGTGCTCCAGCTGATGGCGATCGAGTATGATCAACGATCGGAAAAAGGAGTTCCACGGACCAGCATCCCCTACGAGTATGTGGCGGCTTGTAAGCGGCTATTCAACGAGTCCTGGGTCGATGCCAAGATCGGTCGGAAGTTCTACCGAATGTTGAACGGGTACAGGAACAACATGGGGGATGGTGATATATATAATGATACCTACAATGTGTTCGCATTTGAGAATGACTTCAGTATGGACTACTAAGCCAATCCCTTGCTAAAGATGTATATAGCGTTTCTGATTCTGGTTCAATAAAGTTGTATCTACCTAGTATCCAGGTCATGGTTATTCCTTCATGGATCGATATGGATGCCTCAGTCATTGGCAGTGGTACAATGATACCAAGCACACGTGTGGGGCTTGGGAGTGATCTGGGTTGGTTGGCACCAATAATCATCCAGGTCAAATGAGGATCGATGTAACACAAAATTCATGGTGCTACAGTTAATAGTGAGTTGGTGGTATGGTCCACTTGGTTTTATCACACCAGAAGAATGGAACTTTACTGTTGTTACTGGCAGTGGGCAAAAGAAAACCAATGGAGGTGGAGATGTGTGCATGAGAATGGTATGAGGCATTACGCACAAATAATCTACTAAAACTCTAAGCGCATTGGATATATTTTGAAACTAGAACTTTGGTGCTTTGAAAGATCACTGTATTTACTGGTTGACCCATTTGGAATATTGCTATGTTGGCAGTATTGGTACCATTACATATAAATATGATCAAGGATATCTCATCAGTCTGTGATGGATATGACTAGTTGGCAAGTTGAGGTCAGTGTAGAAGAGTTGCGAGCAATAAGCACTGAGATGCTCATAGAGATACATATGCCTATAGCATCTTTTCCATGTGCTATTCCCAAGTAAGGCAAAAATCCTAAAAGTCAGTGCTTGAGGTGTTATCTGCTTGTCAAATCTTGTCTTTATCTTTGCAGCACTTTGCAAGAATCTGTTTTGTGCTTCTTGGAGGCTTTTTGCCAGAGTTGTTTTCTGTTTGGCCAATGAAGCTCATCCTCCATTGTATCCATAAGCTTTGGTTGCATAAGGTCACCTGGAATTCTAGGCTTGAATTCATTGATAAGGTAAAATGGCAACAATTGTGTAATGTTGTGTACTGTTGCTCTGCATGCAAACAGTGACTGGTCAATGGAATCTTCCTAAATATCTATGCTAGTTTAGTCACATAGATCTTATTCTTTGATTAACATTCTGTCCTGACCAAATTTCTTGTTGGGATTTACTTCATATATTTTTACCAAATTATCAGGTACCCAGATTATGATCTTTCTCAAAGTTGTCCAAAAGCCCCCAAATTTTGCACACATACTTTTGGGACCTTCTGTAACAAACTCTGCACATTTGCTTGCTCTACTTTATCAAAAGTATAAACACCATACTTTTGATTAATAAATCTACAAGTGAGTAACATGGAAGTCCTCTAGTTGTTCACATCATTTAATATATAATTGCCCTGTGTGATAAAAACATCAGGGTGCATTGTGTTGTATATTTTGTAATTCATCTAAAAGTAGCAAGGAATGCCAGGGCATCATTAGAAGACATCTATCAGACATGTTCAGCTATTAAGAGCGAGTATCTTGGCCAAAATATTTTATCAAAAAGATTCTGCCAAGAGAAGAAATGGGATATCTAACTATCACAATTGCTCTGTTGACCAATGAGATGAAATCAATGGTCATACAATCTATTCATGAAGATGTCATAGCTGTTGTGAAAATTTATATCTCCACCTAAATATTCACCTAACTTAGTGATGTAGATCATTACCTACAAGCTCTATAGAATACTGATCAAATTCCTTGCTGGGATATACTCACATTATCTTCACCTAAATATCAGGTACCTGGAACATGAAAATTCTCAAAGTTGCTCAAACAGCCCCAAGCTTTGCACACATGCTCTTGGGACCTTCCTAAACCAACTCTATGGGCTTATTATGCCAAGATTATACTAAAGTATAAATACTCCTTTTACATTCAATAATTAACTAAGTGAAAACCATATAATCAACTTGTTCTCCTAGTCACTTCCAATATCTCCAAGACCATTACCACAGTAGCTACCCACCTGCATAGCCTGAAAGGCATATTTTAGGGCTTCTTATAAGCCCTAGAGTGCAGAACTGAGGTTATGATCTTAAAGTATCCATATAGAAGTCCTAGATATGGAATTTAGAAAATCCAGTGCAAATATGTAGGAAGAAGACAATGCTTTAATAAACAATGATAGCCACCAAAGAAGGCACTCAAGACCCTCTAATGTATTGAAAGTTTGTATTTGCACCTATATACTTGCCTCACTTGGCCACTTAGATTATTAACTACAAATCTCAGATACTCCTCAGTTAGTTCTTAGCCTGGACTAAGAGTATTTTCACCAAAGTATCAGTTACCCAGAGCATGCAATTTTTCAATGTTGCCTAAACAACCCCAAAGTTTGCATACATGATCTTGGGACCTTCTTAAACATATTCTGTATGTTAGATCTGCCAAGACTATGTAATGTACAAAAATGCTTTTACATTCAATAAATCATCAGGTGAGTACCACATACTATATCTGCTCCCTCAATCACCACAGGTATCTTCAAAATCTTACAGCCAGCTATGAGCCCTAAGCTATCACTTTTTGAAGTAGCTACTACTGGTTATGTTTAAATTCTTCCCTCTGCTGAGAAGTTGCTGAGATCTAGCAGCCAAGTCTAGTAGGTATACCCTAAGAAAAATAATTTGGTCCTGTGCGTGGATCCAATCCAGATTGGCTGTCAAGATCCTGCAATGAGGCTGCAGTAACACCTGCAGCTTGAAATTATTGACCCCCTCACACTTATGTGACAAGATTGTGATGGTGTCTTGCTGAGTCTACTGCTCAGTAGGTAAATAAACTTAATGGTGTTTAAATGGTCTTATGACAGGATTTCAATGATATTCTTATGATTCAATAGTGGCCTACACCTATTTGAGAAGACCCAACAGGCCAGTACATCAGATTGCCATATATAGAAGAGAACTTGACAGTATTTTGATGGCCTTGATACAAACATCTTTTGGCATTATAATGGCAGTATGACAGCCCATAGCTGGTACTGTATATTGCTAGCATACCAATTTACCAAATGGTATTTCCTTTTGCTACCTCCCCTTGTGCCATTCATATTTATCACTGTATGCTCATTCCAATGTATCTGCTTACCCACTACTACCATATGTATTTCACAAATAGTTTGAAAACAAAACTATGGCCTCCTGCTTACTAACATCTACATATGTGCACACCTGCTGCAATTGAATCACTTCTATCACCTCAACATTATGGCTTTTCAGTGTGATACTTTCAAGGTTGCCATAAGCCTTGTATTGCTGATAGCATATGTTGTGAGAGTCCTGGAGATATTGGAAGTGATTGGGAGAACAAGTAGATTATGTGGCTTTCACTTAATGATTTATTGAGTGTAAAAGTAGTATTTATACTTTTACCTGGTCTTGGCATTACAACACATAGAATAGGTTAAGGAAGGTCCCAAGAGCATGTGTGTAAAGTTTGGGGCTGTTTAGACAACTTTGAGAATTTTCATGTTCTGGGTACCTGGTATTTTGGTGAAAATATTCTAAGTAAATCCCGACAAGGAATTTGGTCAGTATTCTCTAGGATTTGAAGGTGATGATCTAAGTGACTAAGTTAGGTGAATATTTAGGTGGAAATACAAATTTTTACAACACTCCCACTCAGCTAAATGTTCACACTGACTAGTCCTAATTTTGACTTAAGATATTCAAACTTGTCTCTAGCTAATGGTTTGGTAAATATGTCTGCAATCATTTCATCTGTAGGACAGTAAACTAAGCTAACTAAGTTATTCTCTATAGCTTCACTTTGAAATGATGTCTAATATCTATGTGCTTGGTTCTAGCATGAAAAGTTGGATTTCTACCTAATTGTATACATCCTAGATTATCTTGAAATAAAGTAATTTTTGACATAGGCCTAAATCTGTAAAGAGCTTTCTTAACCACATTGCTTCTTTTGTAGCTTCACAGGCTGCCATATACTCTGCCTCTGTAGTAGAAAGTGCTACGGTTGGTTGCTTTCTTGAATTCCATGAAATTGCTCCTTTACAGTAAAGAAAGGTGTATCCTGTGGTGGATCTTCTGTCTTCCAAATTTTTTCCCAATCAGCATCAGAGTATCCCACAAGATCCTGTTCTGAACTCTTATAAGTGTATCTTAAGCAGATATCAGTAGTTTCTTTTAGGTATCTAAAAATCCGCTTAACTGCTGCAATATGATCAGATCCATAATTCTGATTATGTTGGCTGTCAACTCCCACTGAATATGAGATATCTGGACGTGTTCCAAGCATGATATACATCAGACTGCCGGCCATAGATTGATAAGGAAAGTCAGGGCTTTCAGATGGCACCAAGCTCTCTTGATTTGGTTGAGTTTTGACCAAGTTAAGGTTTGTCTCCATTGGGGTAGCTGCTGGTTTACAGTCTTCCATTTTGTACTTCTTTAGTATATCTTGAATATACTTGGATTGGCTTAGGGTGATAGTCTGGGTACTTCTGTCTATGGAGAACTAAATCCCTAAGTAGTAACTAAGTTCTCCTAGATTGGACATCTTGAACTCCTTAGATAGGCTGGATTTAGTCTCTTCCAATGTTTCTAGGTTATTGGCGGCTATGATAAGATCATCCACACATAGAGCTAATAGAACTGGATTTGCTCTATCTGGCTTATAGTATATACTATAGTCAGCATTACTTCTTTTGAAACTCAAAGATTCCAAATAAAAATCTATCTTGCAATTCCAGGCTCTTCGTGATTGTATGAGACCATATAGTGACTTTTTAAGCTTGCAGACCAAATGGGGGTTATCTTGGTCAGCAAACCCATCAGGCTGGTCCATATACACGTCCTCATCAAGTTCTCCATTCAAAAATGCAGTTTTTACATCCATTTGATGAATAAAAAACTTATATTTGGCTGCAATGGCCAATATTAATCTGATGGAATTAAACTTGGCTACCGGTGCAAAGGTCTCAGTATAGTCAGGTCCTTTTGTTTGAGAGTATCCTTTGGCTACAAGTCTTGCTTTGTATCTTTCAATTGTACCATCAGCCTTGTACTTTGTCTTGAAGACCCTTCTACATCCAATTGATTTTTGGTTGAATGGTAATTTGACTAAGTCCCAAGTTTGATTTTCCATCAGGGCCTGATATTCCTCAGTCATGGCAGATCTCCAAAACTTTGTCTGAGGGCTATTTAGGGCCTCTTTTACAGTGTGGGGCTCATCAATATGGACTGAATAGGCATAGGCTAAGTTTGTACCTTCATTAATATAGTAATTTGGGCTATTTCTTGTCCAATTGGATCTCCAGGCATTTGATACTGGAATGATCACTTCTGGGATATTCCTGGGCACTGATTCTGGCTGAATCACGGTTGTAGAGTCCTCTGGAGTGAAAAAATTTTCATTGTTTTGCTCGGCTTCAATCCTGACAATTGGTGGACTTGAGATCAAATTTTTGTCATCATCTGATGTCATTTTTTGTGAAATTTTTGAATTTTCATCAAACAACACATCCCTGGGCTTGATCAGCTTCTTTGCTTTGGTATTGTAGAGTCTGTATGCCTTACTCTCATTGCAGTAGCCCAAAAATATGCATTTTACACTTTTTGGCTCAAATTTTGACTGATTTCTGGCCAGTTTTTTGGCATATGCTGTACACCCAAATATTCTTAGATGTTCTGCCCTTGGTCTGTATCCATACCATGCTTCAAATGGAGTAGAATCACATAGTATTCTGTTATAACTCCTATTTTTAAGGTATACAGCAGTGGCAACTGATTCCGCCCAAAAATAATAGGATAATTTTTGATCATGGATCATATATCTTGCCATATCAATTATTGATCTGTTAGCTTGTTCTGCTACTCCATTTTGCTGTGGGGGGTATGGTACAGTAGTCTCTTGCTTTATCCCATGAATTTTGCAGAAGTGGGTGAAGAGTTTTGAGGTATATTTTCCACCATTTTCAGAGCGTATTTTCTTGATTTTTTCACCAGTTTCTCTCTCCACCATGGCTTTAAACTCCCTGAACTTAGACAGAGCTTCTTCCTTTCTCTCCATGAAGTAGACCCATGTGTATCTTGTATAATCATCAATAAAAGTGATTAAATACTTCATCCCACCTAAGGATAAACTTTGCATAGGTCCACACAGATCTGAGTGAATTAGATTTAATTTTTTCTTAGTTTTGATTAACCCAGAGCTCTTGAACGGTTGTCTGGCTTGTTTCCCATATATGCAGGCTTCACAGTGCTCCAAATTAGCTGGGGGATCAATTTTCACTCCAGAAATTAGCTGATCTTTGATCATTTTACGCAAATAATCAAAATTGATGTGTCCAAATCTCCTGTGCCAAAGCATTGGTGTTTCTTCATTTAAGTTACTTATATTGGCTTCCAGATATGATTGAATATAAGTCAACTTGTATATACTCTGATCTCTGATGCCCAAAGCAATATGAGCACCATTTTGATCTGTGATCCTGCATCCAGAATTGTCAAAACTGAAACTGAGTCCTTCTGCTGTGGCCTTGCTTACAGAGAGTAGGTTCTTGGCTATTTCTGGTACATGGAGTACTTCTTTAAAGGTCATTGTATGGCTTCCTTTACTGCTTTTAAGGTTTACTTGGATAGTTCCTTCTCCCACTGCATCAAGTGTTCTATTGTCACCCATGAAAACCTTCTTAATTGGAATTTCTTGATATTGGGTAAAAAGTTCTTTTTGGTGTGTAAAGTGTTGAGATGTTCCAGAGTCAATATACCACGTCTGAGAATCCTTGTTTGTGGTCATACTTAGTGCAGAAATGAATAGTCTATCTTCAGCTGTTGCAGCATTTCCATATTCAGGCTTCTTTTGCTGATTATCTTTCTTTTTGAGACACAGGTCTGATGTGTGTCCTTTCCTTTTGCAGTAGTTACAAAACAGGTTGCTGTTGCCTTTGCAGGGTCTTGGGTACCTCCTTTGTTGGTTATCATTGCTTATTAAAGCATTTTCTTCTCCTTCTTATTGGCGTTTGATTTTCTTAATTCTTCATCCAGGAGCCTTCCATATACATAATTTAAGGTCAAATCTTCAGTTCTGGACTCTAGGGCTGATATAAGGCCCTGGAACGTGTCTGTCAGGCTATTCAGGATGGTAACTATCACATCCTCATCAGTAGTTGGTACGCCCACAGATTCCATCTCATCTACCAGCAGGGTAATTCTGTTAATTAGATTTTTCATTTCTTCTCCGGGCAGCATCTTTGTAGTAAAGAATTTTTGTTGCAGATACATTTTCTTGGCAGCTGAACATGACTGGTAGGTGTCTTCCAATGCTTTCCAGGCATTCTTTGCTGTTTTTGCTCTTGAGCATTGAATTAGCAATTTGTCCTTGACATTAAGGCAAATGCAGTTAAAGGCACTTTGTTCTTTCTTCTGGTACTTTAAGGCTTCCTCTCCCATGTTTTTAGGAGGGCATTCTTCTCCCATGACAATATCTCAAAGGCCTCTTTCTTGTAGCAGCATTTTCATCTTCACCTTCCATACTTGGTAGTTAGACCCATCCAACTTTTCAGCAGAGGGAAAAATTCCAGTAATAGCAGTAATAGACATTGCAGAGAGTAACAGCTTGGGGCTCATAACCTGTTGTAAGAGTCTTGGAGATATCAGAAGTGATATGGGAGGACAAGTAGATTACATGGCTTTCATTGAGTGATTTATTGAATGTAAAAGAGGTATATATACTTTTACATGTTCCTGGCATATCAAAGACATAGAATAGGTTAAGGAAGGTCCCAAGAACATGTGTGCAAAGTTTGGGGCCGTTTGGACAACTTTGAGAGTTTTCATGTTTGGGTACCTGGTATTTTGGTGAAAATATTCTAAGTAAATCCCGACAAGGAATTTGGTCAGTATTCTCTAGGATTTGAAGGTGTTGATCTAAGTGACTAAGTTAGGTGAATATTTAGATGGAAATACAAATTTTTACAACAGCATATACATCATGCTACCATATACTTGGTTGCCACCACCCTTGCCATGAAAACCTCTTGAATATCTGCAAAATACTTTTTGGTGCTTGGCCAATATATTCCTTTGCCCTGCTGGGTTCTAGTCCACCTTGTAGATACACTCAGGTGCTTTTTTGGTAGAGGTTGTGGGTTACTACTGCCTCTACATGGTAGCTGAGAGAGCTTGTATGTCAAGTCAGTACCATTTGGCTCAGAATAGCTCCTAATAGAGGGTAGTAAGGTAATGAAGATATGTTTTTATTATGTCCAAAAATCCCTGCTATTACAATCTTGACTTAATCAGATTTATATATCTCACTGGAAGGGGCTTAGGTTATAGACAGTATGCTTTAAAATAGGGGTGTGAGCACCTTTGTGTTATGGTAAGTGTCTCAACTGTTGTAAAGATTTGTAATTCCACCTATACAATCACCTGACTTAGTCAGATCATTACCTTCAAATCCTGGGGAATACCAACCAAGTTCCTTGTTAGGATTTACTTGAAATATTTTCACCATAATACCAGATACCCAGAACATGAAAATTCTCAAAGTTGTCCAAACAGCCCTAAACTTTGCACAAATATTCTTGGGACCTTCCTTAGCCTATTCTATGTCTTTGATATGCCAGGAACATGTAAAAGAATATATACCTCTTTTACATTCAATAAATCACTCAATGAAAGCCATGTAATCTACTTGTCCTCCCATATCACTTCTGATATCTCCAAGACTCTTTCAACAGGTTATGAGCCCCAAGCTGTTACTCTCTGCAATGTCTATTACTGCTATTACTGGAATTTTTCCCTCTGCTGAAAAGTTGGATGGGTCTAACTACCAAGTATGGAAGGTGAAGATGAAAATGCTGCTACAAGAAAGAGGCCTTTGAGATATTGTCATGGGAGAAGAATGCTCTCCTAAAAACGTGGGAAAGGAAGACTCAAAGTACCATAAGGAAGAACAAAGTGCCTTTGACTGCATTTGCCTTAATGTTGAAGACAAGTTGCAAATTCAATGCTCAAGTGCAAAAACTGCAAAGAATGCCTGGAAGGCATTAGAAGACAACTACCAGTCATGTTCAGCTGCTAAGAAAATGCATCTTAGACAAAAAGTCTTTACTACAAAGATGCTGCCAGGAGATGAAATGAAAATTCTAATTAGCAGAATTACCCTGCTGATGGATGAGATTGAGTCTGTGGATATACCAGTCACAGATGAGGATATGATAGTAACCATCCTGAATAGCCTGACTGACAGGTTTCAGGGCCTTATATCAGCCCTAGAGTCCAGAACTGAGCATTTGACCTTAAATTGCATATATGGAAGGTTCCAGAATGAAGAATTAAGAGAATCAAGCACCAATAAGAAGGAAGAAGAAAGTGCTTCAATTGGCAATGATATCCAAAAAGAAGGTATTCATGTCCTTACAAAGGCAACAGCAACCTGTTTTGCAACTACTGCAAAAGGAAAGAACACACATCAGACTGGTGTCTCAAAAAGAGTGATAATTAGCAAAGAAGCCTAAATATGGAAATATTGCAACAACTGAAGACGGACTATTCATATCTACACTAAATATGACCACAAAAAAAGACTCTCAGATGTGATACATTGAATCTGGAGCATCTCAACACTCTACATACCAAAAAGTACTTTTACCCAATACCAAGAAATTCCAATGCAGAAGGTTTTCATAGGTAACAATAGAACACTTGATGCAGTGGGAGACAGAATTATTCAACTAAACCCTAGAAGCAGTGAAGGAAGCCATGCACTGACCTTTGAAGAAGTATTCTAGGTACCAGAAATAGCCAAGAACCTACTATCTGTAAGCAAGGCCACAGCAGAAGGACTCAGCTTTGTGGCTTATTACTGACTGTACTTGGTGAGTGGGAGTGCTTGTAGGTCAAGTCAGTACCACCTGGTTCAGAATAGCTTCTGATAGAAGGTAGCAAGGTAATAAATGTTGTAAAAATTTGTATTTCCACCTAAATATTCACCTAACTTAGTCACTTAGATCATTACCTTCAAATCCTAGAGAATACTGAACAAATTCCTTGTCGGGATTTACTTAGAATATTTTCACCAAAACACCAGGTACCCAGAACATGAAAATTCTCAAAGTTGTCCAATAGCCCCAAACTTTGCACACATGCTCTTGGGACCTTTCTTAACCTATTCTACGTGTTTGTAATGCCAAGACCAGGTAAAAGTATAAATACTACTTTTACATTCAATAAATCATTAAGTGAAAACCACATAATCTACTTGTTCTCCCAATCACTTCCAATATCTCCAAGACTCTTACAACAGGTTATGAGCCCCAAGCTGTCACTCTCTGCAATGTCTACTACTGCTATTACTAGAATTTTTCCCTCTGCTGAAAAGTTGGATGGATCTAACTACCAAGTGTGGAAGGTGAAGATGAAGATGCTGCTACAAGAAACAGGCCTTTGGATATTGTCATGGGAGAAGAATGCCCTCCTAAAAACATGGGAGAGGAAGCCTTAAAGTACCAGAAGAAAGAACAAAGTGCCTTTAACTGCATTTGCCTTAGTGTTAAAGACAAATTGCTAATTCAATGCTCAAGAGCAAAAACAGCAAAGAATGCCTGGAAAGCATTAGAAGACACCTACCAGTCATGTTCAGCTGCCACAAAGATATATCTGCAACAAAAATTCTTTACTATAAAGATGCTGCCAGGAGTAGAAACAAAAAATCTAATTAACAGAATTACCCTGCTGGTAGATGCAATGTAATCTGTGGGTGTACCAACTACTGATGAGGATGTGATAGTTACCATCCTGAATAGCCTGACAGACAAGTTTCAGGGCCTTGTATCAGCCCTAGAGTCCAGAACTGAAGATTTGGCCTTAAATTATGTATATGGAAGGCTCCTGGATGAAGAATTAAGAAAATCAAACGCCAATAAGAAGGAAGAAGAAAATGCTTTAATAAGCAATGTTAACCAACAAAGGGGGTACCCACAACCCTACAAAGGCAACAGCAACCTGTTTTGTAACTACTGCAAAAGGAAAGGACACACATCAGACCAATGTCTCAAAAAGAAAGATAATCAGCAAAAGAAGCCTGAATATGGAAATGCTGCAACAGCTGAAGATAGACTATTCATTTCTGCACTAAGTATGACCACAAACAAGGATTCTCAGACGTGGTATATTGACTCTGGAGCTTCTCAACACTTTACATACCAAGAAGAACTTTTTACCCAATATCAAGAAATTCCAATTAAGAAGGTTTTCATGGGTGACAATAGAACACTTGATGCAGTGGGAGAAGGAACTATCTAAGTAAACCTTAGAAGCAGTGAAGGAAGCCATGCACTGACCTTTGAAGAAGTACTCTATGTACCAGAAATAGCCAAGAACCTACTCTTTGTAAGCAAGGCCACAGCAGAAGGACTCAGTTTCTGCTTTGACAATTCTGAATGCAAGATCACTGATCAAAATGGTGTCCATATTGCCTTGGGTATCAGAGATCAGAATATATACAAGTTGACTTATATTCCATCATATTTGGAAGCCAATATAAGTAACTTAAATGAAGAAACACCAATGGTTTGGCACAGGAGATTTGGGCACATCAATTTTGATTATTTGCACAAATGATCAAAGATCAGCTAATTTCTGGAGTGAAAATTGATCCCCCAGCTAATTTGGAGCACTATGAAGCCTGCATATATGGGAAACAAGCCAGACAACCGTTCAAGAGCTCTGGGTTAATCAAAACTAAGAAAAAATTAGATCTAATTCACTCAGATCAGTGTGGACCTATGCAAAATTTATCCTTAGGCGGGATGAAGTATTTAATCACTTTTATTGATGATTATACAAGATACACATGGGTCTACTTCATGGAGAGAAAGGAAGAAGCTCTGTCTAAGTTCAGCATGTTAAAGCCATGGTGGAGAGAGAAACTGGTGAAAAAATCAAGAAAATATGCTCTGACAATGGTGGAGAATATACCTCAGAACTCTTCATCCACTTTTGCAAAATTCATGGGATAAAGCAAGAGACTACTGTACCATACTCCCCACAGCAAAATGGAGTAGTAGAACATGCTAACAGATCAATAATTGATATGGCAAGATATATGATCCATGATCAAAAATTATCCTACAATTTTTGGGTGGAATCAGTTGCCACTGCTATATACCTTAAAAATAGGAGTTATAACAGAATACTATGTGATTCTACTCCATTTGAAGCATGGTATGGATACAGACCAAGTGCAGAATATCTAAGAATATTTGGGTGTACAGTATATGCCAAAAAACTGGCCGGAAATCAGTCAAAATTTGAGCCAAAAAGTGTAAAATGCATATTTTTGGGCTACTGCAATGAGTGTAAGGCATACAGACTCTACTATACCAAGGCAAAGAAGTCAATCAAGTCCAGGGATGTGTTGTTTGATGAAAATTCAAAATTTTCACAAAAATGACATTAAATGATGACATAATTTTGATTTCAAGTCCACCAATGGTCAGGATTGAATCAGAGCAAAACAATGAAGATTTTTTCACTCCAGAGGACTCTAAAACCATGGTTCAGCCAGAATCAATGCCCAGGAGTATCCCAGAAGTGATCATTCCAGTATCAAATGCCCAGAGATCCAATCAGAAAAGAAATAGCCCAAACTACTATATCAATGAGGGTACAAACTTAGCCTATGCCTATTCAGTCCATATTGATGCGCCCCACACTGTAAAAGAGGCCCTAAATAGCCCTCAGACAAAGTTTTGGAGATCTGCAATGACTGAGGAATATCAGGCCCTGATGGAAAATCAAACTTGGGACTTGGTCAAATTACCAATCAACCAAATATCAATTGGATGCAGATGGGCCTTCAAGGCAAAATACAAGGCTGATGGTACAATTGAAAGATACAAAGCAAGACCTGTAGCCAAAGGATACTCTCAAACAAAAGGACTTGACTATACTGAGACCTTTGCACTGGTAGCCAAGTCTAATTCCATCAGATTAATATTGGCCATTGCAGCCAAATATAAGTTTTTTATTCATCAAATGGATATAAAAACTGCATTTTTGAATGGAGAACTTGATGAGGACGTGTATATGGACCAGCCTGATGGGTTTGTTGACAAAGATAACCCCCATTTGGTCTGCAAGCTTAAAAAGTCATTATATGGTCTCAAACAATAACTGAGAGCCTAGAATTGCAAGATAGATTCTTATTTGGAATCTTTGAGTTTCAAAAGAAGTAATGCTGACTATAGTATATACTGTAAGCCAGATAGAGCAAATCCAGGTATATTAGCTCTATGTGTGGATGATCTTATTATAGCTGCTAATAACCTAGAAACATTGGAAGAGACTAAATCCAGCCTATCTAAGGGGTTTGAGATGTACAATCTAGGAGAACTTAGTTACTACTTAGGGACTAAGTTCTCCATAAACAGAAGTACCCAGACTATCACCCTAAGCCAATCCAAGTATATTCAAGATATACTAAAGAAGTACCAAATGGGAGACTGTAAACCAGTAGCTACCTCAATGGAGAAAAACCTTAACTTGGTCAAAACCCAGCCAAATCAAGAGAGCTTGGTGCCATCTGAAAGCCCTGACTTTCCTTATCAATCTATGGTTGACAGTCTGATGTATATCACACTTGGAACACGTCCAGATATCTCATATTCAGTGGGAGTTGTCGGCAACCATAATCAGAACTATGGATCTGATCCTATTGCAGTAGTAAAGCCAAATTTTAGATACCTAAAAGGAACTGCTGATATCTGCTTAAGATACACTTATAAGGATTCAGAGCAGAATCTTGTGGGATACTCTGATGCTGATTGGGGACAAAACTTGGAAGACAGAAGATCCACCACAGGATACACCTTTTTTTACTGTAAAGGAGCAATTTCATGGAATTCAAGAAAGCAACCAACTGTAGCACTCTCCACCACAGAGGCAGAGTAGATGGCAGCCTGTGCAGCTACAAGAAAAGCAATGTGGTTAAGAAAACTTTTTAGAGATTTAGGCCCATGTTGAAAAACACCTATTACTTTATTTCAAGATGATCAAGGATTTATACCATTAGGTAGAAATCCAACTTTTCATGCTAGAACTAAGCACATAGATATTAGACATCATTTCATACGTGAAGCTATAGAGAATAACTTAGTTAGCTTTGTTTACTGTCCTACAGATGAAATGATTGCAGACATATTTACCAAACCATTAGCTAGAGACAAGTTTGAATATCTTAGGTCAAAATTAGGACTAGTCAGTATGAACATTTAGCTGAGTGGGAGTGTTGTAAAAATTTGTATTTCCACCTAAATATTCACCTAACTTAGTCACTTAAATCACAACCCTCAAACTCTAGAGAATACTAACCAAATTCCTTGTCAGAATTTACTTAGAATATTTTCACCAAAATACCAGGTACCCAGGACATGAAAATTCTCAAAGTTGTCCAAACAGCCCCAAACTTTGCACACATGTTCTTGGGACCTTCCTTAACCTATTCTACGTGTTTGTAATGCCAAGACCAGGTAAAAGTATAAATACTACTTTTACATTCAATAAATCATTAAGTGAAAACTGCATAATCTACTTGTTCTCCCCATCACTTCCAATATCTCCAAGACTCTTACAACAATAAATATTTGTGTTTATTCTGTCCAAATCTCTTTGTTCCCTTGCTTGGTTCAATTGGATATATATATCACTTGGGAGGGGGCTTAGATAATAAACAACATGTTATAAAATAGGGGTGTGAACGTCTTCCTGATATGGTAATTGTTCTAACTAGATAAGGGCAGGAATAGGAGGGAGGATGGTGGAAGAATCATAGGGAGTATACTGGGGGACTTTGGGTAGGACTCTGGGGAGAACTCTTGGGCAAAGAGTGGTTACTACATTTAGTACTCACAAGCTTCAGCTTTGACAATTCTAGATACAGGATCACTGATCAAAATGGTGCCTATATAGCTTTGGGTATCAGAGATCAGAATTTATAAAAGTTGGCTTATATTCCATCATATCTGGAAGCCAATATAAGTAACCTAAATGAAGAAGCACCAATGCTTTGGCTCACAAGATTTGGGCATATCAGTTTTGATTATTTGTGTAAATGATCAAAGATCAGCAAATTCCCGGAGTAAAAATTGCTCCCCCTGCTAATTAGGAGCACTGTGAAGCTTGCATATATGGGAAGCAAGCCAGACAACTGTTCAAGAGCTCTGGGTTGATCAAAACTAAGAAAAAATTAGATCTGATTCACTCAGTACTAGGGACCTATGCAAAATCTATCCTTAGGCAGGAGGAAGTATTTGATTACTATTATTGATGATTATACAAATTAAATGTGGGTCTACTTCATGGAGAGAAAAAAAGAAGCTCTGTCTAGGCTCATGGAGCTTAAAGCCATGGTGGAGAGTGAAACTGGTGAAAAAATTCAGGAAAATATGCTCTGATAAAGGTAGAGAATATACCTCAAAGCTCTTCATCCACTACTGCAAGATTCATGGGATAAAGCAAGAGACCACTGTACCATACTCCCCTCAGCAAAATGGAGTAGTAGAATGTGCAAACAAATCAATCATTGGCATGGCAAGACTTATGATCTATGATCAAAATTATCCTATGGTTTTTGGGTGGAATCAGTTTCCACAGCTGTATATCTCAAAAATAAGAGTTATAACAGAATGATATTTAATTCTACTCCATTTGAAGCATGTTATGGATACAGACAAAGTACAGAACATTTAAGAGTATTTGGGTGCATAGCATATGCTAAGAAACTGCCTGGAAATAAGTCAAAATTTGAGCCAAAAAGTGTTAAATGCATATTTTTGGGCTACTGCAATAAGAGTAAAACATGCAGACTATACAATACCAAAGCAAAGAAGCTAATCAGGTCCAGGATGTGTTGTTCGATGAAAACTCAAAACTTCCACAAAGAATGGCATCAGATGATATAAAAATTTGATCTCAGGTCCACTAATTGTCACAACTGAATCAGAGTAAAACAATGAAACATTTTTTGCTCCAGGGGACTTTACAACCGTGGTTCATTCTGAATCAGCACCCAGGAATATCCCAGAAGTGATCATATCAGTATCAAATGCCTGGAGATCCAACTGGGCAAGAAATAGCCTACACTACTACATCAATGCGGGTACAAACTTAGCCTATGCCTATTCAGTCCATATTGATGAGCCCCAGACTGTAAAAGAGGCCCTAAATAGCACTCAGACAAGGTTCTGGAGATCTGCAATGACTGAGGAATATCAGGCTCTGATGCAAAATCAAACTTGGGACTTAGTCAATTACCAATCAACCAAATATCAATTGGATGCAGATGGGTCTTTAAGACAACATATAAGGCTGACAGTACACTTGAAAAATACAAAGTAAGACTTGTCACCAGAGAATACTCTCAAACAAAAGGACTTGACTATACTGAGACCTTTGCACCATTAGCCAAGTTTAGTTGCATCAGATTGACATTGGCTATTGCAGCCAAATATAGGTTTTTTTATTTATCACATTGATGTAAAAACTGCATTTTTGAATAGAGAACTTGATGAGGACTTATATATAGACAAGCCTGATGGTTTTGTTGACCAAGATAATCCCCATTAGGTCTGCAAGCTTAAAAAACCTCTATATTGCCTCAAACATTGACCAAGAGCCTGGAATTGCAAGATAGATTCTTATTTTGAATCTTTGAGTTTCAAGAGGAGCAATGCTGACTTTAGTATATACTTTAAGCCAGATTGAGCAAGTCCAGCTCTACTAACATTATATGTGGATGATCTTATTATAGCCACCAATCACCTAGCAACATTAGAAGAGACTAAATCCAGCCTATCTAAAAAGTCCAAGATGTCCAATCTAGGAGAACTTAGTTACCACTTAGGGATTAAGCTCTCCATAGACAAAAGTACCCAGACTATTACCCTAAGCCAATCCAAGTATATTCAAGATATACTGAAGAAGTACCAAATGGAAGACTGTAAGCAAGCAGCTACCCCAATGAAAACAAACCTTAACTTGGTCAAAACTCAACCATATCAAGAGAGCTTGGTGCCATCTGAGAGGCCTGACCTTCCTTAACAATTTATGGTAGGCAGTCTGATGTATATCATGCTTGGAACATATCCAGATATCTCATATTCAGTGGGAGTTGTTGGCCAGCTTAATCAGAACTATGGAGATGATCATAAGTCAGCAGTTAAGTAGATTTTTAGACACCCAAAAGGAACTGCTGATTTCTATGTAAGGTACACCTATAAGGATTCAAAAAAAATATTATGGGATACTCTGATGCTGATTGGGACAAAATTTAGAAGACAGAAGATCCACCACAGGATACACTTTTCTTTACTGTAAAGGAGCAATTTCATAAATCATTAAGTGAAGACCACATAATCTACTTGTCCTCCAAAATTGCATCCTATATCTCCAAGACTCTTACAGCATCTCCAGGGTTGATATTGCTTATTGAGCAAAGTGAGTCACCATAGTAACATTGTTGGTTGTTACTTGCAAAGATATTGGAGGCATGTACCTGATACAATTTGGCAGCAGAGTGGTGGCACAGCTTTGATTGCACAAGGGATGCATTCCACAAAGCCAAATGGCAAACCATAGGGTTGTGGGTGAGCTCCTTGGGGAGGGGATTAGAGAACACAAAGAGATGCAGTAATGCAATAAAGTCTTGCTTTCTTATCTTGCAAACATCTTTGGGGCTTGTCCTTGTCTTATTTAGCATGATGGCGGGGGCTCTTTTGAAGAGGGTGTACACTTTGTTAGCAGTATCTGTTATTAATAACAAGCTTTTGCTTCTTCTGAGATGTATTGTAGTTCTTCCATAGAGACTGTGGCACAATCAAGGTGTTTTTGCACTGCTCTATGGTTTCTACAGAGTTTGCAGCGGTTTCTTTGGTTTCTTGGAGTTGGACTTTGTACTGACTCCTGAGCTGTCTTATGGTGAACCACTGTAACAGTTGCAACACAGCAACTCAGTGGATAACATAGGGCAACTGGCTGGTGTATTTAATCTGTTTGCTTATCATCTCTAGAATGGTTCTTTTTGGAGATGCAATTGGAGATGTTAGCAGACTTTTTTGAGGAGTCCTGCAAACAGGAGCTCTACCTCCAGTACCCTTGTGGCTTGTACCAGGTCTGCATATACCTCAATAATCACAGTACCTATAAATGGCAAGTATACAACCAAACAGGGGGGTTCTTGAGGCCTTGTGAGCACATGACAATTGATTCCTTGCATCTTACGATGGACTATATGCAGTATGGACACAGGAGTTAGTGCAGCATCATTGTCCTTAATGATCAAGGGACCTCCTCTCAGGTGGTGTACTGTCTTCTTGGGTTGTATCTTTGTACTTCATATTGGCATAGGTAACTTATCTTGTCCCTCTCTGGTTTTGTCTTGTAACAATATGACTGCTCTGGTAAACATCTCTTCATAGGTGGTTCTTGAAACATGAAAAGCTCATATCATATCTCTCAATGCATGCAGGTTGGTCTTACTTCTGATATGGTCTTGATTCTTGCTGGTGGGAGGAGTATCACCAGCTTTGGGTGGGCTGTTTCCTTCAGCACTTTCCATATCTATTCTTTTGATCTCCCTTTTGGGCAAACTACCATGTGCATATTGCTTGTACCTATATCAACTAAAATCCCCTCTTATTAATTCAGTGTGTATCTAGTGTCTTCCTCTAACCTTGTCCTGATAATTGTTTAATTACACTTCAGTCTTGGTGATGATTGGTGGATTATCTTGAAACAGTTTCAGATGGGCTGGCACTATATTGCTGATTGTTGTACTGTCCAGGGTGATGGTGTGCCTTGGTCTATGGTCCAAACTAATAATGGTGCAAGGGCCAGTCCATCTGGGTACAAGTTGTGGGCAAAACTTTAGGCCTTCAGCAGTTTGGTCATACCACACTGTTTTGTCTAGTTTCCACATATGTCTTGTTAGTTTCTTATTTTTAGGTGGAGGGGGAGGGTGTTTGTCAGCATTTTTGAGCACATTGTGTATTGGTGGGCTATATAGTCTATCAACCTTTCTATGTAGTCATTATGTTTTGTCAGGGCAACAGCTTCCATTTTCAGTCTAGCTTCTTCATACCACTTGGGTCTTTGTCCATATAGGATCTTATAAAGAGAGAGACCTGCTGTATTATTTGGTATGGAACACATTCCAGGGTGTCAGTGGGAGCAGCTTGGCCCATGACTGGGGAAGTTCCCAGTGAAGCTTCTCTAGTATACTGCAACATGTCTTGTTCCTCCTCTCAGATAATCTGTTAGCCTGCAGGTGATACACTGCTGTGAAGACCAGTTTCATGCCCATCACTTTGCACAGGTGGGTTGCAGTGTTGTTCAGGAAGGAACCACCATTGTTAGACAGGAGTATCTGAGGAAATATGTGTCAACAGATGGAGTGTTCTAAGATGCATTGGGCAGTTGTCTCCTGATATTTATTCAAGATGGCTTGGGCTTCTGCCCCCTTTGAGAAAAAATTGGTAGCAATTATTAGACTTGTTCCATTGGATAGTGCCACATTGAGCCATGAGTACCAAATGATGCCATAGTGTACCAGAGAGGTCAAGGGGGCCTATACTTGGCCACAGAGTGTGAAACATAGCTCTGCATCTTCATGTCAAGCAGCCCCTGTGTTTCACCCATTGCGCAGGAGAAAATCCATTGTTTGACCTTTTTTTGTGGATTAATGTAGCTCAGGATGTGTAAGAGCACAGGAGAGTTGAAGACATGCATCTGGTACTCAATACCCATGGCACTCTGAATCTAGCTCCTGTAGCTTGTATCATGTTACAAAAATGAATGGCACTATCTTGGTCCACTGGTACTATCTGGCACTATATTTAAATATTAGCCCTAAAGTAAGATCTATACAAAGCACTTATGGTGCCAGATAGTACCAGTGGACCAAGATAGTGCCATTCATTTTTGTAACATGATACAAGCTACAGGAGCTAGATTCACAGTGCCATGGGTATTGAGTACCAGATGCATATCTTCAATCTGCTTGTGCTCTAACACATCCTGCACAACATTGATCCAAAAAAAAAAGGTCAAAAAATGGATTTTCTCCAACACAATGGGTGAAACACAGGGGCTGCTTTGCATGAAGATGCGGAGCTATGTTTCACACTCTGTGGCCGGGTAGAGGTTCACTTGGCCTCTCTGGCACACTATGGCATCATTTGGCACTCATGGCTCAGTGTGGCACTTTCCAACAGAACAAGTCTATTATGTATCATCCTGCTTTCTTTGCTTTCATAAAGGTGCCAACAAAGCTGATCCTTACTTGGTGGAAGGGTAGGTAAAATGGTGTTGGTGCAGTTGTCCCTATCTTCAGACACTGAATAAATCTTTTTCAGGTGGTGCATCTTTGTAATGTATTGTGACATTGTTGAAGAGAAAAAAGACCATGTGGCTATTGTTGCAAGCCTCTCAGCCATGAAGCATGCAGACAGCATAGAAAGTTTTACAAGGAATATTGCTAGTGTTTTGCCACAGAAGTCATATTTGACCATTCATTGGTCACTACTGTACCAACATTATCTTGCTGGCCAGTTGATACATCTATATTGGCACCTGGCTGTCTTTGTCACTTGGCACATACTGAGTCAGGTGAGCTTGTGATGCCTTTAGGCTCACCTCAGCCTTCCAAATATGGCATGCAGAGTGATAGCTCTGACAAAGAAGGCTTGTTGATGGATTGTAAGCCTATCTCCCCTAACAACAGAACCACATATGAGCCTGGTCAAATCTCAATATGCAAGAGACAATACTTGTTAGTACAAATGCCAAGGATACTTTATAGAGCCAAGTGAGCCCAGTAATCCATTTACTGATGAATGATGTAACTTTGTGGCAGAGGAGTGGCACATTTCCACTAATACTAGTAATGGGGGCTTTGGGGATTTACTACAACTTCTTGCCAAAATCATTCCGGGATGCAACTTACTATGTACATTATGCAAGCGGACAACCATCATGTGGCTGGCAACATGTGATCCAGAGATTCTGCTGATTTCAGCATGTGCTAATAGTTGCATGGCATTCACATCCAAAAATGCTACCATTGCAACATGTGCAAATTGTCAGGAATCCACCACCATTGAGGGAAAACATTGTTCACACTCCATATATATTCCAGTAACACCCTGTCTGAGGAATCTAATACAGTCCGACAAATATTGCAAAGCTATACAGTACTGCACTTGGTGCAAACATATCCAATATACTTGATGGCAAACATTACAAACAGCTAAGAAGCAAGTGCTGCTTTGAAGGTATGTATGACCATGCCATTGCCTTAGCACTTGAGCAATTCATATTAAACAAGTACTTTACCAGCAAATCCTGCTGGCCACTGATTTTCATTGATCTGAGTCTGCCGCCCATCTTGCAGTACTGGAGCAATATTCTGATGGTAGTCTCACTGGTATCTGGGCCTAAATTACTGTCTAACCTGGATAGCTACCCGTATCTATTGCTAGATGAGTTTTGTATGCTTTCCAGCATGATAATACTAAATAGCAGTCATGTAAAAGCGCATATCATTATCTGCATTGGAGATATCCCAGCCATCAGTAAAATAACAGGTTTTTTTGAGCACAATAGATGGTATTGCTGCTGGATGTGTGAGATCCAAGGGATTTACTTCATAACTCACACATGATATTATTACCCAGACACCAGCACAAAGAACATCATCTTCCCACACAGAGAATGTACAAAAGTCAGCATGCAATTGCAGCAAAGTTGGGAGATATTGGCCATTAGCCAGAATATGGAATCAATTAGAAACCGGAGATACTTCAGATAGAGGGTGTATTTTGGAGCTAAAACTTTCTACCAGGAGCAATGCATTTGCTTTTTAACAATATCCCTATACTGATGACCAAGTTGTACATGGGGCATTTCAAGCTAAAAAAGCCCTCTAAGAAACCGTAGAAATTTGAGAGAATTGGCAAGATATAACAGAGTATCCTCTTCCCTATGTACTTCTCACAGGCTCCAATCAATATTCATACTCATATGCAACAGTACATATGCAAAGACTGGATGAAGTGGATATGTATTTATTCAAGTGGCATTCTGAAGCCATTCCTACCAAGTGTACATTGGAAGCATTAGGGGTCATATGTGCACATTGTAGGAATATTTATCCAGAAGCACATCACCATTGCCATCTTGATGCATCTACAGCTGTTGCGCAAGGAGTTTGTGACAGGATTTGAATAACTATACTACAAGCATAAAGCTGAAAGTGTAGATCTCTGCCACTACTGTATCCATTCTCTACTCCATCTTGCACAGTGTGTGGAAAATTTTGGGCCTTGCTTTTCCTTTTGGGAGTTTCCTATGGAGCAGATGTGTGGGGAGATAGGAAGAACAGTCAAGTTGCAGGTACAACCATATCCCAATCTCTTGAAGAATGTTACCTTCAAGTCTGTCATGGATGTGTTGAGTTGGCTCATGGAGGACAGCCAGGAAGAGTTGCAAAATGCTGGGGAAAAATGTGCACATGGAGACACCTATGCTCATGGCATTAAGAAGCCAAGCAGCCCCAATGTGTGGGTAATCAGTTAAGTAATACAAAGTTGGGTTGTACGCAACAAGCAACTAATCTTTGTTAGGAAAACTCTACCTAGGCATGCCAGATTTGTCTTGGTCACAAGCCAACTTCTACACCACTCAATACTGAATTCACACAAACAAGAGCCAGAGCACACCTTGAAGGGGGACTAGAATCCAGCAGGGAGAAGGAATATATTGACTAAATACCAAGAAGTTCTTTGCGGATATTCAGGAGGTAATCACGGTGGAAGTGTCAACAACCACACATATGTTTGCAAGATGTTTATGTTACTAGCAGTACAAGGTATATGGCAGCTTTGCTAGTATCACACTGAAAAGCTGTAAAGTGAGGTGATAGAAGTATTTTAATTGCGGCAGATGTGTGTGTTTGTAGCATTTGGTAAGCAGGAGGCCATAGCTTTTTTTTATTCAAGCTATGTGTGGAATACCCAAGTTAGTAGTGGGTGAACAAATAAAGAGGGGTGATTCTACAGTGGAATATATTAATTGCACAAGGGGAGGTAGAAAAAGGAAATACCATTTGGTAAATTGGTACTGTATCATTATATAGAACCATTTGTAGGCTGCCATACTGCCAATATATTGCCATTTAGGTCTTGTCATATGGCTGTTGAAATACCATCAAGTTTCTTGCTATAAAAGGTAATTTGATGTCCTGGCCAGTTGGATCCATTTAGGATAGTGGTAGAGCACAATAAGAACGCAACAATACCATGCAATTATTGTCACAGCACCAATTTAAATCTTGTCAAGTTTTATCACTTTATTTGGTAGTAAAATTAACAAAATGCCTTTGTAATCCCGTATTGAGATTGTTAGGAGGGTCACTAGTTCCAAGCTGCTGGTATTATGATGGTCTCTTAATGGGATCACAATGGGTGATCTGGATTGGATCCACCTGCAGCACCAAATTATTTTTTGTAGGGGGTATTTGGGATACTTCCCCCTCATTTTAAAGCAGATAAAGCTCTTGTAAACATTACTCATGCATATTTGGCAAGCAGAATAGTGCCTGAGGGAGTCTGCATCTGGGTGTTTCTTGCCAGTGCTATGGTGGTGTATAAGTCCAAAGGAGAGATACATCCAACACTTCTCAAGTGTTTTGTGTGTTGGGTGTTCACTGGGTGCAATAACATCTGGCAAAAGCTTGCTAGGAATACTTGAATTCTGTCTCTAATCTAACGCAATAGGGAATAAAGCCACAAGCTTGTCAAGGGAAACTATTGAGCAACAATCCCCAACTTGGTTGGCATCTTAACAAAAGTATGTGCAGGAAGGTTCTAAGAGGCACAGCACATCCAACTAATCAGGAATCAGTACTTTGAAACCTGTGTAACATAGGGATACCATATATGGTATGTAAGTGGTAGGGATGGTGACACAGGCTGATCATGTGTCATGGGTACTGGTGCGGGTACTTGCCTAATATAGAAGCACCTACTGCTAGTAATCTTACTTAATGTGGGGGATAACTTATGCAATAAGGTAAGCAGGTGTGATAGTCAACTGGCTTATGGGATAGTACTGTTCAGGTAAGACAAATGGGATAAAACTAAAACATTGATAGTAGAGAAATAGGGAAGTAGAAAATATAGGAATGAGCACATCTGCCAGTTGGTGTCACTGTGACCCCACTACAGTGCACTGAATTATTTTGAAGTTGTATTCCTGTAGTCAGGGGGCCCTATCTGCTAGTCAGCTGGTGATGTCTTTAGTTTTCTTTAGCCAGACCAGTACACTGTGGTCTGTTACTACTGTGAATTGGGACCATGTATGTTTATATGGAGCTGTTGAATTAAATATACAACTGCCAGACACTTTATCTTGGTAACTGGGTAGTTACATTTGTATTTGTTTATTAAATGGCTCACATTACCAATTGGGTGGAATTTGCTGGGTGGGTGGTATTGTCTCAGGCTCAATTGCCTCTGGGTATGTGCCAATCTTGGTATAAGATACTTTAGGGACTGCTCAAGCCATTAGGTAAGATCTAATTGGGTGATGACAATGTAATTCATTGATTCACCAACCACAACATATACGGTAAATACAGCTGGTCAGAGCCTGATCTGGCAGAATGTTTTCAAAGAGTTGTTGGAACCTCAATAAAAACTTGCCCAGGTTTTAGCTAACACCATACAAGCAAACCACCCTATTCCTCTGCAATGATCATATCAATTCTTGTAACTTTATAAGCAGCAATAACTAGATTTACGCCTCCTGATGAAAGCGCTATGATCTGCCACTTAAATGCTTTGGTTTGATCACTTTAGGCAAATCATGTAGTTCTGTTCTTAACTCATCATTACATCAATGTTTCTATCAGACCAATAGTGTTAGTTAGCAGATAAATCATCATATATATCAGTAGATCTTTATCAGGCTAGATTGTTTAAGTTAGATCAGTTTTTAGTCAAATCAATTAGTTATATGTTTAGCCTATCAGCATATCAGTGTTATCTATCAAATTAGTAGCATTAGGCAGCAAATGAATCAGCAAATCCCTGTCAGACAGGAATAGATATATTGAATAGGATCTTATTGGGCAATGATGATGCAATCAAATGAGTCGTCAGCCACAATCTATATTAGGAAATACAACTACACAGCAATTGATCTGGCCAAATGTGTATAAGGATCTGCTGGAATCTCAGTAAAAAGCAGTTCAAGTTTTAGTGAATACTATACTAGCTAAACTCCCTATTCCTCCACAACTCTTAAACTATGACTTGTAGTATTAAATAAGATTAGATTGGGTGATGGTGATGCAATCAAATGAGTTATGAGCCCCAATCAGCTTATGGAAACACAACCAGTGAGCACTTGAGTAGGCAAAATACTTGTAAGGAGCTGTTAAAACTATCATAAAAATCAGTTCAAGTTTGCACTTATGTAGGGGTTAGTAAGCAGGCAGCTTTAGTATTTTTTTATTTAAACAATAAGTAGAATACCAACAGTAGTAGTTGGTAAGCAAATAAAGTGGGGTGATTCTAAAGTGGAAATATGCATGGCACAGGGGGAGGTAGAAGAAGGAAACACCAACTTGCATGTTGGTAAGTTTGCATTATACAGAACTAGCTGTAGGCCATCATACTGCTGTCATCAAGGAAATAGATGCTTGCAATGAGGCCATGAAACACTGTTAAGTTTCTAGCCATAAAAGGCAATTGGATGTACTGGCTGGTGATATCTGCTCAAATAGATGTAGAGTGCATCAAGACTTTCACAATGCCATGCAACTCTTACCAAAAATCTGCTAGAACCCTGTCAAGATTTTAACTTTATTTGGAAGTTAAATTAACAAAAAACCGTTGTAATCCTCTCATAATATTGTGAAATAGGTCATTAATTCCAAGCTGCTGGCATTATCACAGTCTTTTGGCAGGGAACTTGCAAAGAAGTGAATTATTAATGATCTTGGACTATTGAAGAAGCTATCAAGATTGCCATTGATTATGACTCAGCTGTGTTTGAAGCTGGGATCCTAATTTGACTTACCAGAAAGGACACAATCACTATGAAGGCAGATAATTGGAAGCAGAGCCAATGGAAATAGGCATTATGCCAATGAGTCCCACCTGAGAGGAATGTAGGAGGAAAGGACTGTTTTTTAAATGCCACCCATAGGCACATCTCAAAGTACTACCCTCAGACAAATGATGGATGCCAGTGAAGAAGCACCCTAGCTGTATTAAAGCTCAAAATTAATTGATTAACAAAATTTCACTGTAGGCACTGTGGTAATCTTTTGAGTTCTCAAAATTGTTGCCATACAACAAATATTGTGCAGCTATAATGTACAGCATGTATGCAATAAAATACAGAGTATCTTCCACATTGGATACATCTCAGAACCTCCAAACAAAAAGCACAAGCATATGCAACAATACAAATGCAAGGATTGGATGAGCAGGAGATGTATATATTCAAGTGACCTTCTGAAGCTAAGTAGCCCCAATGCATGAATAATTGGTTAATGCCAAGTTGGGCTGGGCATAACAAGTAACTAATTTTATTAGATTAGCTTTACAAAGTGTTCCAGGTATCTTGTGATCACAAGCCAGTTTTTACATCATTCAATATGAAATTCCTACAAACAAGAGCCAGAGTGTACTTGTAAGGGTGACTAGAATCCAGCAGGAACAAGGAACTCATTAGATCTGTTTTGTTAGATAGTGTCACATTGAACCATGAGTGCCAAATATTGCCATATTGTGCCAGAGAGGCAAAGTTACCCTATACATAGCCACAGAGTGTGATATTAGCTCTACATCCTTGTTGAAAAGAGCCTCTATGTTTCACCTACTGTGCTGGAGAAATCCATTTCTTGGCCTTTTTTGTGCAATCAGTATTGTGCATGAAGTGTAAGGAAGCAGAAGGAGTATCAACATGCATTTGTGATACTCTGAATCTAGCTGCCAAGGCTTGTAACAAGTCACAAAATGCATGGTACTCTCTTGGTCCACTGGTGCTGTGTGGCACTATATTTAAATATTAGTACTAAAGTAAAACTCATACAATGCACTTATAGTACATGATAATACCAGTGGTCCAAGATAGTGCTAGGCATTTTTGTGACATATTAGAAACCTCTGCAGCTATATCCACAGTGCTACAGGCATTAAGTAGAAAATAAATGTCCTCAAACATTTAGTGCTCTTACACAAGGTCCTCAACATTGATCCTGAGAAAAAGGTCAAAATATAAGTTTCCCACAGCATAATTAATTAAACTCAGTTGTGACTTTGCACAAAGATGAAGAGCTAAGTGTCTCATTTTGGGGCACAGTAAGGCACTATTGGGCACTCATGGATCAATGTGGCGCTATCAAATGGAACAACTTTATTGGCTAAATACTCAAAATTCTTTCCAGTTATTACAGAGGTACTCATGGCAAAAGGGTAGCAACTAAGCATATGTTTGCAAGATGTATATTAAATTTGTTTTGTTGGATAGTTCTACATTGAGTCAGGAGTTCCAAATGATGCCATAGTGCACTAGGGAGGCAAGTGAGCCTATAGATGGCCACAGAGTGTGAAACATAGCCCTTCATCTTCATGCTGTTACAATTATTTATATAAGAGTTGTAGAGGAATAGGGAGCTTAGCATAGGCATAAAGCTGAAAATGTAGATCTCTGCCACTACTGTATATACTTGCTACTCCATATTGCTTGGTGTGTGGAGAGCATTTAGCCTTTCTTCACCTTTTGGGAGTTTCCTATGCAGCAGAGGTGTGCAAAGATAGGAAGTCAAATCAGGTTACAGGTACTACCATATCCCAATCTCATCAAGAATATAACCTTCAAGTCCATCTTGGATATGATGAGTTGGCACATGGGTGACAGCAAGGAAGAGTTGGAAAGTACTGAGGACAGATTTGCACATGGAGACACCTATGACTATGACTCTCAGAAGCTAAGCTGTCCCAATGCTTGGGTAATCAGTAAAGTAATGCAAAGTTGGGTTGTGTGCAACAAGCAAATAATTTTCATTAGGAAAACTCTGCCAAGGTATGTCGGATTTCTCTTGGTCACAAGCAAATTTCTACACCATTCAATACGGAACTCACACAAGCAAGAGCCAGAACACACCTATAAGGGGGACTTGAGTCCAGCAGGGGGATGGAATATATTGGCTTGATACTAAGAAGTTATTTGCAGATATTCAGGAGGTATCCATGGCAGAAGTGGTGGTAACCAGGCATATGTTTGCAAGATGTGTATGTTACCAGCAATACAAGGTATATGGTAACTTTGCGAGCATCACACTAAAGAGTCACAGAGTTGAGCTGATAGAAGTATGTCAATTGCAGCAGATGTTTGTGATTGTAGATGTTAGTAAGCAGGAGGCCATAGTTTTTTTGATTCCAGCTATATGTGGAATACATAAGGAAGTAGTAGGTGAGCAAATAAAGTGGGGTGATTCTTCAGTGAAATATATGATTTGCACAAGGGGAGGTGGAAAAAGGAAATACCATTTGGTGAGTTGGTACATTAGCATTATATCAAACAAGCTTTAGGCCACCATTCTCTCATGATAATGCCATCAGAGGCTTGCAAAGTGGCCATCCAAAAACCATTATATTTTTTACCCTATAAGGCAATTTGATATACTGGCTGGTCAGATCCACTCAAATAACTGTAGAACACTCTAAGACCACAACAATGCCATTTCATCCTTGGCAAATCACTGTACAAACACCATTGTATTGTATTAACTTTATTTGGCTGTAAAATTAGCTAAACAATGTTGTAATCCTGTCACAAGATTGTGAAGATGGTCATAGATTCCAGGCTTCTTCTATTATAGTGGTCTACTGTCAGGATGCTTACAGCCAATCTGGATTGGATTCACCTGCAGGACCAAGTTATTTTTCATTGGAGGAATTCTGGAACATTAAAAGGCACTCCAAGAGGCTGTAGAACTTTGTCAGGAGCAGTGCTCAAGAAGAGCACTTGAATATTGCAACAATGTGTTGCAGAGACTGGCAGATGAGCTGCTAGAACTTGCAGTGCCAGCTGAAGACCTGGCCATATGGGAACAAGTAAATGAGCAGAGGCATAATGCCATTGGGTTCTCCCAAAGTCATGGAAACAGAGCTTCACAGCTGGTATACTTATTAAGTGGTGGATTGTTGTGGAGTTGCTTGTTGAGTTTGGGGTTGGACTTGATGTTAGTGTAGGGCACAGGGACTTGTACAGGACCTGAATACGTCAATACAATGGGCAATTGAGGTACAACTGAAGTTTCAACAGAAATAAATCTATTTGTAGGCATGAAAAGTAAGAGAAATGGCTGGGTCAGGAAGTAGAATGTGTGAAAAAGAGGCAATAGCTAATCAGTATACACAAACATAGGAGGCAAATATGTGTCTAGGATCAAAAAGTGGGAGTATTGGGAGAGAACTAATCAAATGCCACTGATTTATTGTTGTGATGAAGAATTGTGACTAGGTTTTTTTGGAATCTAGGAGCAATTATTTTTTAGCCAGTCTTTGCACAGCATCCTGACAGGATCATAACCTGTTAGTCCCACAGATTTAAGTTTGTGGCAGCAAATGTGATGGGATCATTGCATAATTTTTCAAAGGGTAAGCAGCTGGTACATATGATTCAGAAACCATCTTGATACCAACATGTGCCAACAACTCTACCCATTAAAAGTTAATGTGATGATCCCTGCAAAAGGCCACCACAAATTCTAAGTCCTGTGACTAAGAGGTATAAATCCCCCCAGTCCTGCATTTGTGTGCATTGATTGGCTATTGACTCTTTTTTACACTCCTTACTTCCCAACCCAAGCATTTCACTTACTCAAGTGCATACATTTTGATTTATTTTGTTGAAACTTCAGTTGTACCTCAGTTGCTAATAGCATTGCCCTATGCCAGTCCCTACAGCCTACACTAACATTTGCCAAACCCCAAACTCAACAAGTAACTCCATTAATATCCGCCACTTAAAAGTATCTCTGCTGTAATACTTTGTTTTTATGACTCCAGTAGGAACCATGCAGCTTTATTCCACTGCTCATTCACTGATTCCCATATATCCTGGACTTCAGCTGCCACTGCAAGGTCTAGCTCCTCATCTGCCAGTCTTTGCAACCAGTCCTTGAATATTCAAGTGTGTATTCTTGAGTACTGCTCTTGAAGAAGTCCTTCAACCATTTTGTGTGCTTATTAAAGTTCCAAAACTCCACTGAAGGCAGTGTGGTAACCATTTGAGTTCTTGATGTTGTTACTTTGTCTGTTAGTGTGATCTCAACTCTGTCAGCAATGGAGAATGTGGAGGATTCAGTAGACAAATCGCCTTTCTCTGCAAACTCATCTACCTTGCTGCAGTGTAGCTCATCTGGCTCTGCGTCTAACTCTTGTGAAAACAGCCGTTTTCTTGTTGGTAATCCGTCTTAACTATGATGAGAATTAGTCTGTTCCTGGCTTTTGAAATTAATTGGCCAGAGCTGCAGGTTTTCCCTTCTTTGTCCCTGTCTCTGGCTTGGGTAATCTTTTTTCCCTTTAACTTTTCCTTTATCACTGCCAGGTCTTTTACTACTACTTTGTCTGAGTGCTGCATGTACTTAAATATGTTTTCTTCTTGAGAAATGCTGCTCTAATGCATCTGCTTTGGCCCATATGCCCCTTGCTGGAACTCCTATAGCAGCTGAATGTTTCTTTACCCCTTGTTTTGAGCTTTCAGCTGTAGTTGTGACAGGCTCCTGAGAAAGTAGCTGGTATTTATCACTGCCAGGTCCTTCACTGCTACTTTACCAAGTGCTACTTGAGTAGTACTACACTTTTCCTTCATAAATATTGTGCTGCTGCATCTGAGTCTGCCTGCTTGTCCCATATTTGCACTCTTTCAGCTACCTGACATTTCTTTGATAATTCACTGGAGCTTTTAGTCCTGCCTGTAATTGGCACTTGAGGATGCCACTGGTTTTTAGCCATGGAACTCAGAGATTCCAAATAAGAATGTATCTTGCAATCCAGGCTCTTGGTGATTGTTTGAGACCATATAGAGACTTTCTCAGCTTGCACACTGAATGGGGGTTATCTTTATCAACAAACCCATCAGGCTGGTCTATATACATGTCCTCATCAAGTTCTCCATTCAATAATGCAGCATTTACATCCATTTGATGTATAAAAAGCTTGTATTGGGCTGCAATAGCCAATGTTGATATGATGGAATTAAACTTGGCTACTCATGCAAAGGGCTCAGTGTAGTCAAGTCCTTTTGTTTTAGAGTATCCTTTGGCCATAAGTCTTGCTTTGTATCATTCAATTGAACCATCAGCCATGTATTTTGTCTAAAAGACCAATCTGCATCCAGTTGAATTTAGTTGATTGGTAACTTGATTAAGTCCCAAGTTTGATTTTCCATCAGGGCCCAATATTTCTCAGTCATTGCAGATCTCCAAAACTTTGTCTGAGGGCTATTTAGGGCCTCTTTTACAGTATGAGGTTCATCAATATGGGCTGAATAGGCATAGGCTAAGCTTGTACCCTCATTGATATAGTAATTTGGGCTATTTCTTTTCTGATTGGATCTCCTGGCATTTGATATTCAAATGATCACTTCTGGGATACTACTGGGCACTGGTTCTGGCTGATCCATAGGTGTAGAGTTGCATGCAGTGAGAAATTTCTTGTTGTTTTGCTCTGATTCAATCCTGACAATTGGTAAACTTGAGATCAGACTTTCATCATCATCTGATGTCTTTTTATGTGAGAATTTTGAGTTTACATCAAACATCACATCCCTTGACTTGATTAGCTTCATCGCTTTGGTATTGTAAAGTTTGTATGACTTACTCTTATTGCAGTAACCCAAAAATATGCATTTTAAACTTTTTGGCAAAATCTTTGACTGATTTCCAGGCAGTTTGTTGGCATATGCTGTACACTCAGATATTCTTAGATGTTCTGCACTTGGTCTGTACCCATACCATGCTTCAGATGGTCTAAAATCACAAAGTATTTGGTTATTACTCCAATTTCTAAGGTATACAGCAGTGGCAACTGATTCCACCCAAAAATTGTAGGATAATTTTTGATCATGAATTATAGATTGTGCCTTATCAATTATTGATCTGTTAGCATGTTTGCTACTCCATTTTGCTCTAGGGAGTAGGATAATTTTTGACCATGGATCATAGATCTTGCCGTATCAATTATTGATCTGTTAGCTTGTTCTGCTACTCAATTTTGCTGTGGGGAGTATGTGAAGTAGTGTCTTGCTTTACCCCATGAATTTTGCAGAAGTGAATGAAGAGTTTTGAGATATACTCTCCACCATTTTCAGAGCATATTGTCTTGATTTTTTCATCAGTTTCTCTCTCCACCATAGTTTTGGACTTCCTGAGCTAAACCAGAGCTTGTTCCTTTCTCTCCATGAAGTAAACCCAAGTATCTTGCATAATCATCAACAAAAGTGATTAGACTTGTTCCGTTGGATAGTGCCACATTGCGCCATGAGTGCCAAATGATGCCATAGTGTGCCAGAGAGGTCAAGTGAGCCTATACTTGGCCACAGAGTGTGAAACATAGCTCTGCATCTTCATGTAAAGCAGCCCCTGTGTTTCACCCATTGCGCAGGAGCAAATCCATTTTTTGACCTTTTTTTTTGGATCAATGTTGTGCAGGATGTATTAGAGCACAAGCAGATTGAAGATATGCATCTGGTACTCAATACCCATGGCACTCTGAATCTAGCTCCTGTAGCTTGTATCATGTCACAAAAATGAATGGCACTATCTTGGTCCACTGGTACTATCTGGCACTATATTTAAATATTAGCCCTAAAGTAAGATCTATACAAAGCACTTATGGTGCCAGATAGTACCAGTGGACCAAGATAGTGCCATTCATTTTTGTGACATGATACAAGCTACAGGAGCTAGATTCAGAGTGCCATGGGTATTGAGTACCAGATGCATATCTTGTTGCAATTTAAGAAGTGATTTGGATATAAGGAACTTATCAAGAAATAGTAATAATAGTTGAACTGTTGTTTATTCATAAAGAAGCTCAGTATTTATACCTTTGTAGAAGTAATACAGCTGCAACACTAAGTAGGGAGGGTTTCTCAATATTCAGGAGCATTCTGTAACAGTTTCAGGGTTAGTACATAATGTTTGGTAATAGTACTAATTTGATCCTGACTATAGGGGAATAATCATAAGATCATATATCTGGAGAAAGTGGCGAAGTAAAGGCAGTAAATGAGTCCTACAGTGACTAAGACTAGCCTAGAATTGTTAAGTAAATTTTTAGCTGCTGAATGATACCAAATAGTCCAATATTTCAACACTCCCCCTCAACTAAATAATTTCTTAATCCCAATTTCTCTCTAAGGATCTCAAACTGTGGCCTAGCTAGTGGTTTTGTCAATATGTCTGCCACCATTTTGTCAGTTGGGCAGTAAACCAGCTCTACTAAGTTATTTTCTACAGCTTCCCTCACAAAGTGATGCTGTATATCAATGTGCTTAGTTCTGGCATGATTAGTAGGATTTCTAGCTAATGAAATACAACTTTGATTATCCTTGTAAATACATGTTGGTTCACCTGAATTAAAACCTAAGTCTTTGAATAATTTTCGTAGCCATATAGCCTCCTTAGTTGCTTGACATGCAGCCATATATTCGGCTTCAGTTGTAGATAGTGCCACAGTTGGTTGTTTCTTGCAATTCCAAGTAATAGCTGCACCAGCATAAAGAAATACATAGCCTGTGGTAGAGCGTCTGTCAATCAGATCTCTACCCCAATCTGAATCACTATAACCATCAAATTTTCGCCTATTAGCTGCTCCAGAGTATTCCAGTACCATATTTATGGTACCTTGTAGATATCTGAAAATCCGCTTAACTGCTGCAATTTGATCTGATCCATAATTCTGCATGAATTGACTGACTATTCCAACTGCTACTGCAATATCTGGACGTGTAGACACCATCAAGTACAATAGGCTACCGACCATTGATTGATAGGGAAAGTTTTGGTCCATATTTGAGCCGTTTTCATCCATAACTGGCTGAGATTTGCTTAATTTCAGGTTATTGTCCATAGGGGTTGCTGCAGGTTTGCAATTTTCCATTTTGAAGCGTCTAAGAATGTCCCTGATGTACTTAGACTGATTCAGCACAATTTTCTGCGTTGGTATGTCAAATTTGACCTCAATTCCAAGAAAATAGCTCAATTTTCCAAGATCTTTCATCTCAAACTTGCTGAAGAGATCTGATTTCGTCTGTTTAAGTGCCTCTTGATCACTTGTAGCTATAATTAGGTCGTCCACATAAAGAACTAGGATGATCACACCCTTTTTGAGCTGTTTCACATATATACTGTGATCTGCAGTGCTACAAGAGAACCCAATTTCCTCTAGATATGTGTCAATCTTGTTATACCATGCTCTGGGTGCCTGCTTAAGCCCATACAACGATTTTCTAAGTTTGCACACCTTATGGGGGCTTTTTGGATCGGTAAAACCTTCTGGTTGCTCCATATATATAGTCTCTTGCAAATCCCCATTTAGAAAGGCTGTTTTGACGTCCATTTGGTGTAGATCTAGACTGTGTACAGCTGCCAGGGCTAGAACTGTCCTAATAGAGTTAAACTTGGCCACCGGAGCAAATGTTTCCTTAAAGTCTAGTCCCTGGATCTGGGAATAGCCTTTAGCTACCAATCTAGCCTTGTACTTATCAACGGCACCATTTGAGGTTATCTTGATCTTATAGACCCATCTACATCCTATTGGCTTTCTCCCATTTGGTAAATCTACTAGTTCCCACGTTTTTGCCTTGATCAGTGATTGGTACTCCTCCTGCATGGCTTGTTGCCACTTAGTAGCATCTGGACCTTGCATTGCCTGTTCCAGATTCTGAGGTTCGGCACATAAGGCAAGATAAGCTTCTTCATGATCATTGGATGTCTGCCACCAGGATCCAGGGGCATTTCTTATTCTGGTAGATCTCCTAACTGGGATAATCTGTTCTGATCTGGAACTGGTAGAAGTATCTTCCATCTCTGGCTGGATTTGGTACGTATCTTCTTCATTTGTGTTGATTGCATCATCAGGCAGCTGGCCAATGATTTCTGTGGCTTTCTGATCTGAATTCTCCTCAAATACAACGTCCCTGCTCTTGATCAGCTTCTGAATTTCGCCATCATACACTCTATACCCTTTAGTACCTTCACAATACCCAAGAAAGATCCCTTTTCTACTCTTTGGTTCCAACTTTGAGCGTTTTTTGTCAGGGATGTGATAAAAAACATCACTGCCAAAGATCCTGAGGTGCTGGAGATCTGGTTTTTTTGCCTGTATATGCTTCAAAGGGTGTAGAATCACGTAGTGCTGTTGTTGGGCATCTGTTCTTGATGTATACAGCGGTAGCAACAGATTCAGCCCAAAACTTGTAGTCCATTCCCATATCATGTAGCATAGATCTTCCCATCTCTACTATTGTTCTGTTTGCACGTTCTGCTACTCCATTTTGCTGTGGAGTATGAGGAACTGTGGTCTGTTGAAGTATACCAGTAGACAAGCAGTATTTTGAAAACTCCTTTGAGCAGTATTCTCCTCCATTGTCACTTCGTAGTACCTTCAATTTACACCCAGTTTGTGTTTCTGCCATGTTCTTGAAGTGCTTAAACGTCTCTAAAGCTTCATCCTTTGTTTTGAGGAAGTACACCCATGTATATCTTGTCTTGTCATCAATAAACGTCATAAAGTATCTCTTGGCTCCAAAGGACAGTGTTCTCATGGGGCCACATATGTCTGAGTGTACAATAGCCAATATTTCGGTGGTATTGATGCCTTCTGAGCTCTTGAAACGTTGCCTAGCTTGTTTGCCATATGAACATCCTTTACAAACATTCAATTTGATCGGAATTGAGTATTTTAGGCCCAAAACAAGCTGATTTTTCACCAATTGGCTCATTTTCTGTTCCCTATGTGTCCTAGCCTCCTATGCCACGTCTCCCAGTTGGTTTCACCGGTTTCAGCAATGTTGACATACTCAGGTACAATGATCTTGCATTGTAACTTGTATATATTGTGATCTCTGATTCCCGAAGCTAATTTTTGTCCATTTTCACTCAATATTGAGCAGCTCAGCTTAGTAAAAACGAATTTCAGTCCCTGAGTAGTTGCTTTACTGACTGAGAGTAGGTTCTTAGCTATTCCAGGTACATAGAGTACGTCAGTCAGTTTTGCTGTTGTTGCCCCTGAGTTATCACTCATATTTAGTTGTATGGACCCACTGGCGGTAGCTTCCAATGCAGAGTTATCTCCCAGATAAACCTTTCTTACGGGAATAGTCTTTAAGTTGCTGAACCAATCCCTTATACCACAAATATGCTGTGATGCTCCAGAGTCAATATACCATTCATTACTTCGGTTACTTGCACTCTCTTGTACAGTGACAAATAGCTGTTCATCAGTAGTTATATGGTTTGCCTGCTCTAGTTTCTGTTTTTCGTCTGCTTGTTTCTTCTTGCATTCTCTTGCCCAGTGTCCTGGCTTCTTACAGTAGTTACAGCAGCCAGGTTTTCTTCGGTTTTGTTGCTTTCCCTTCTTTTCTGTATGCCTTTCTGAACTGAATAAAGCATTATCTTCAATTTTCTCTGCTTGGTCATTACGTCTGAGTTCTTCATGGAGAAGTCTTCCTTTGACATAGTCTAAAGTCAAGTTGTCTTCTCTGCTTTCAAAAGAAAGTATGAGTGGCTCATATTTGTCTGGTAGGCTGCAAAGCAGACAGAGTATCTTTTCTTCATCATCTACACCAGCATTAATACTGTAAAGTTCTTCTGCAAGTGTCTCCATTCTGGTAATGAGTTGTAGCATGTCATCATCTGGCTTTTTTCTCATGTTGAAGAACTTTCGTTTCAAATAAAGCTTGCTTGATACTGACTTTGCTCTAAAGATCTTCTCCAAGGATTCCCATGCTGCTTTGGCAGTATTTGAGGCATGGATTTGTCCAATGAAGGAGTCTTGCACATTGATGCATATTGCATTGAAGGCCTTTCTCTCCTTCTCTTGAAACTTCTCCACATCTTCTGCTGTTCCTTTGGGCTCAACTTCCTTTCCTGTTACTATATTCCAAAGCTTTCTTTCCTCAAGGTGGATCTGCATCTTGATTCTCCAAAGTCTGTAGTTCTTCCCATCAAACCTCTCCTTTACAGCGAAGATGTTGGTATTGCTTTGTTTGCTGGTAGAAGTCATCTTTAGAATAGATTAAGGCAATCGGGGCTCATAACCTGTTGCAATTTAAGAAGTGATTTGGATATAAGGAACTTATCAAGAAATAGTAATAATAGTTGAACTGTTGTTTATTCATAAAGAAGCTCAGTATTTATACCTTTGTAGAAGTAATACAGCTGCAACACTAAGTAGGGAGGGTTTCTCAATATTCAGGAGCATTCTGTAACAGTTTCAGGGTTAGTACATAATGTTTGGTAATAGTACTAATTTGATCCTGACTATAGGGGAATAATCATAAGATCATATATCTGGAGAAAGTGGCAAAGTAAAGGCAGTAAATGAGTCCTACAGTGACTAAGACTAGCCTAGAATTGTTAAGTAAATTTTTAGCTGCTGAATGATACCAAATAGTCCAATATTTCAACATATCTTCAATCTGATTGTGCTCTAATACATCCTGCACAACATTGATCCAAAAAAAAAGGTCAAAAAATGGATTTTCTCCTGCGCAATGGGTGAAACACAGGGGCTGCTTTACGTGAAGATGCAGAGCTATGTTTCACACTCTGTGGCCAGGTTGAGGCTCAATTGGCCTCTCTGGCACACTATGGCATCATTTGGCACGCATGGCTCAATGTGGCACTATCTAATGGAACAAGTCTATTAAATACTCATCCTGCCTATGGAAATATTTTGCATAGGTCCACACATATTGGAGTAAATTATATCTAATTTTATCTTAGTTTTGATCAACCCAGAGCTGTTGAACAGTTGTCTGGCTTGTTGCCCATATATGCTGGCTTCACAGTGTCCCAAATCAGCTGGGGGATCAATATTTACTCTGGAAATTAGCTGATCTGTGATCATTTTGCACAAATAATCAAAATTGAAGTGTCCAAATCTCCTGTATAAAGCATTGGCATTTCTTCATTCAAGTTACTTATATTGGCTTCCAAGTACAATGGAATATAAGTCAACTTGCATGGATTCTGATCTCTGATACCCAAAGCAATATGGGCACCATTATGAACAGTGATCTTGCATACAGAATTGTCAAAGCTGAAACTGAGTCCTTTTGCAATGACTTTGCTTACAGAAAGTAGGTTCTTGGCTATTTCTGGTACATAGAGTATTTCTTCAAAGATCAGTGTATGGCTTCTTTCACCGCTTTGAAGGTTTACGTAGATAGTTCCTTCTCCCACTGCATCAAGTTTTTATTGTCACATATGAAAACCTTCTTAAATGAAACTTCTTGATATTGAGTAACAAGTTCTTTTTGGTGCGTAAAGTTTTGGGATGGTCCAGAGTCAATATAACACTTCTGCAAATATGTGTTAGTGGTTATATTTAGTGCAGATATGAATAGTCTATCTTCAGTTGCAGCAGCATTTCCATATTCAGGCTTTTTCTGCTGACTATTGCTCTTTTTAAAGCTCTGGTCTGATGTGTGTCCTTTCCTTTTGCAGAAGTTACAAAACAGGTTGCTGTTGCCTTTTTCAGGTCTTGTGTACCTCCTTTGTTGGTAATCATTGCTCATTAAAGCATCATCTTCTTCCTTCCTATTGGCGCTTGGTTCTCATAATTCTTCATCCAGGAGCCTTCCATGTATGTAGTTTAAGGTCAGATATTCAGTTCTGGACTCTAGGGCTGATACAAGGCCCTGAAACTTGTCTCTCAGGCTTTTCAGGATGGTAACTAGCATATCCTTGACAGTAGTTGGTACACCCACAGATTACATTTCATCCACCAGCAGGGTAATTATGTTAATTAAGTTTTCTATTTCTGCTCCTGGCAGCAACTTTGTATTAAGGAATTTTTGTGTTAGATACATTTTCTTAGCAGCTGAACATGACTGGTAGGTGTCTTCTAATGCCTTCCAGGCTTTCTTTGCTGTTTTTGCTCTTGGGCATTGAATTAGCAATTTGTCTTTAACATTAAGGCAAATGAAGTCAAAGGCCCTTTTCTCTTTCTTCTGATACTTTGGGGCTTCCTATCCCATGTATTTAGGAGAGCATTCTTCTCCTATGACAATATCCCAAAGGCCTCTTTCTTGTAGAAATGTCTTCATTTACACCTTCCACACTTGGTAGTTAGATCCATCCAACTTTTTGGTATAGGGAGAAATTCCAGTAATAGCAGTAGTAGACATTGCAGAGAGTGACAGCTAGGGGCTCATGACCTGCTGTATGAGTTTTGGAGATATTGGAAGTGATTGGGAGGACAAGTAGATTATGTGCCTTTCATTTAATGATTTATTGAATGCAAAAGTAATATTAGAACTTTACATGGGCTTGGCATTACAAGCATATAGAGTAGACTAAGGCAGGCCCAAGAATATGAGTGCAAAGTTTGGCGCTGTTTGGACAACTTTGAGAATCTTCATATTTTGGGTACCTGGTATTTTGGTACAAATATTCTAAGTAAATCCTTACAAGGATTTGATCAGTATTCTCTTGGATTTAAGGGTAATGATCTAAGTGACTAAGTAAGGTGAGTATTAGGTGGAATTTCAAATTTTTACAACAAATATGGCCTTTTCTGGATGTAGCCCTGCTTGTTGCACTGAATATCAACACAAGCTGTTGTCCAACCATTCTTTTGCTGCCATCAGCAGTGAGGTTTGGTTGCAAAGCAGACAACTTTGCTTTGTTTTATGGCAGCATATATATGGAAGTGAGTCAAACCAAAGGGAAAATGATATTACATATATGTGTATATGTTGTGCCACAACTATGTTTATAATGCTTATTATGGTGGGTCATCATTGAATCTAATAATGATGTAGGTGCAATACACTTGTTCCATTCCACTGTGCCAGGAAGTGTGGAGCAACACACTGTCTCTAAGAACAGTTGGGTGCAATATTATGGCTACCAGTAGGCTGAATTGCTCTAAGACCGTTTTGCACCATGTGGGACAATCTTGTACACTGTGGCACTATCTGACACAATAAGGTTGGCGCAGATGATTGTGCCAACTTGTAATGTTTGCATCACATCCGCAATTGGATACTGCTGTAGTGGGGTGACAGTGACACCCACTGGCAGATTTGCTCATTCCCATATTTTCTACTTCCCTGTTTCTCTACTATCCTTATTTTAGTTTTATCCCATTTGTCTTACCTGATCAGTACTATCTCAAATGCCAATTGACTATCACATCTACTTACCTATTGCATAAGTTAACCCCCATTGTATGTAGATTACTAGCAGTAAGTGCTTCTATATTAGGCAAGTACCTGCACCAGTACCCATGACACATGATCAACCCATGTCACCATCCCTACTATTTCCATCCCATATGGTATCACTATGTTACACAGGTTTCAGAGTACTGATTCCTGATTGGTTGGATGTGCTGTGCCACTTAGAACCTTCTGGCACCATCCAAGAACATTCTTAGGTCATTTTGTTGTCATTAAGATTTCTATTGACATCTGGAACCTTCTGGAACACCATTATTAGTAATCACTTAGCCTGTAAGAAAAGTATACAAGAGAGGCTATCCCTCAACAATAAATCATCATCCCTTTTATCAATTTACCAACTTGTTGATTAGTGTGATCACTGCTACCTACCGCAACCTGAACTTCCAGCCCCAGACCACAGGACACTTCCAGGAAACCACACTGACAGCCAACTGACCTTTGAGGCACTACTTGTGAGGAATACTCAGTGTAGGTATCTTTTATTATATTTGATTTTTTCCCGAGTTTGTTCCTGTACACGTAGAGATACTTTTCTGTCTTTGTAGCTATTGACCACAGCTGCATTCTTATCAAGTCCCTGCTGCTGGAGTTTACAGTTGTTTTGACTTTGGAAGCTTTAGTACCATATAATCTCAAAGGACACTGAACCCAGCACATACTTTTGTTAAGACACCAACCAAGTTGGGGATTGTAGCTCAATAGCTTTGCCTTGACAAGCTTATGGCTTTATTCCCCATCACATCAGATTAGAGAGAGAACCCAAGTATTCCTAGCAAGCTTTTGCCGGAGGTTATTACACCCAGTGAACACCCCACACACAAAACACTTGAGAAGTGTTGGAAGTATCTCTCCCTTGGACTTAAACACCACCACACCACTATTATGGTATGTAAAATCCGGTATTTAGAAATGTTTCTTTAATGTAAATGGAAATGAATGCATATCACACTATAAACTGCACTGATACTTACCATTTTGATTACCATCACTCCAATTGGATGGTATCTCAGTGACTAATTGGTCCAAAAGTATCGTGAAGCAGTCAGCCCCCAATTGGCTCTATGACCAACAGATAAGCTACATGATTTGCCATCAAATATTTCCATTTTGCCCATTGAGCAAGTAAATCCCTGATCCTAGTGATTGGACAAGCTTTCATAGCTAGCATGCAATCAATCAAATAGGTGCAAAACAGATTCAATGGCTGCACTGATGTTACAGATGATGTACATATATGCAGGGTGTTTATTTATAGGGGTTCTGTCTCAGATGTAAGCAACCTTAATATTGCTTATATCAAAGATTTAGTGGTCACTGATTTGCAATTGCTCAGTTTAGATTGTAACAAAAATGTGGTGTTTGACTCATGACAAATAATAGCAACTCAATGCAATCACATCATCTTCTCTTATTTTTTTTTCTCACAGGGATTACTACTGGGGCATTTGGTAGTGATTCACTTTGTACACCTAAACTACTACCTTGTTGAGAATCCTCCTGGCTACTTGTGTATTTTTAGTCAGTATTTTGCCTCCTAATACATGAGTGCAATGCTGCAGCTTGACGGAACTTAATTGTTCCAGATGATGGTACTGAACTGGCCTGCAGTGCTATATGCTGATGGGTTCATTTACTTGCCAAAGGCTCTGGTGGTGAATGCACTTCATATAGTTCATCATCTGTAGGTTCACCAGAAGAACCTTAATGGTGGTCAGGTGTAATGACACACGCAGGTACAACTAGATGTGCTGGCATGGCCCTTGGCTGAGTTTGATGTTATGCTGCTTGCTGACACAACCTGGCCTGCTCCAATGGACTTGTGTCTAAATGAGCAGTTTGGCAAGTTCTGATGGTTTTGCTCTGAAGCGCGTGTGCTGACCCCACACACATTAACTCAATGCAGGGCACTCTTGTGAAGGGTGTTGGCATAGCTTGGACTAGCATGTACCTGTGTGCTGAAGTTTCAAGGGATGGTAATGAATCCAGTAAGGCATGGCGGCGCAATCTAGATGCTGTTGCTTGCAGTCTATATTCTTCCTTTTGAAGCTCACCTTGTAATTCCTCAAGGTATTCACTTGCCCTCTATCTAATACCTTGGAGCTGTTGTACTGTACAAATTGCATGCAAAATTGGTCCTGCATGGCTTCCTCATCAAATCACCGCACTCTCAGCTCATTCTTAGTTTCATTACTGTCTTACTATATATCTTCTTACATACATCCACTGGCATCTTGATACAGAACTCATTCCACAGCTCCTACTCCAGTTCTTCCATCTTTGTCAACTCTCTGAGGTATCTAGTTTGGCTAGATTAATGAGTAGTGCCCAAATGTCTGTATGAAGGCTCATCATATACATTTTGGCCATACTAAAATCATTTGGTGACAACTCAAATGGATCCAACATTTACTTCTCCTGTCTAGAATGTGCTTGTGAGCTGGGGGGTGGGTGTTATGTGGGTCTTACTAAGGATTAATTGAGACTTGGTATAGGGACCTTAGTGACAGATTTTAATACTAATACAGTAGTGTATTGGCATCAACCTGGTCTTATATAAAATATATATATAAATTAATGTGATTGTTGAATTTTCCATATATTTTCCATGATGCATCTTGAATTGCACTGATGCATATTAGTTCACATCAATTGCAGATTTCCTATTCAATTATAGACTTATGAGTAAAGTGTAAAAGAAGATACCAAGTCATTGTTTGAGGATTATTTTTGCAACATAATAATGGGATATATGGTAATTGATGTAGATTTAATCATAATGCATGGAAAATCATATGAATAGAGCTGATTGCGCCAAGTTGAATCAAATCCCCTCAGCCCAATCACCTATAAATCTTGATATGACTTACTCATCTGAATGGTCATTTCTTATAAATCCCATCACTACCACTGGATTTCCTTTTGACACACTAGAGGAGATCTATGTCAAGTACTGTAGACCATTGACCCAATCTACTCAAGGAGATGCCTTGTTAAGCTTCTCTGCTATTACAAGAACTATTACCCCACAAGGCTTCATCCCATCATTCATGGCAACAAAAGTCCTAGAAGCTTTCATTACCAGCTGACAGCAATGGAGAACCACCTTGCAGAGAATGTGAATGACTTAGAGCAAGCTTGGAATACTAGGTACAGAAGCTCCAAAAGACTTCCATATCCCAGAGTGTTTGGTAACAGGTTTGATATAAGGAGTGTTCCTGATACCTTCCCAGTCAGGATGAGCAGACCTTCTAGAGGGCAGAGGCACTTTTATTCTAGCAAGTACAAGGCACACTGTATGAAGTTCAAGCACTGTCTGACATTGAGGGTAACATCATTGGGTTTACTGGGCCATTTGCTGGAAGTAGGCATTAAAAGCACTCTGGGTAGAGATTCATCCTGAATTCAGTGGAGGTGAGAGAAGTATGGCAGACATAGCTTATATAGGAGTGGATTGTCAGCAATTAGGATGTATTACAGCTTATAGGAAGCTAAGGAGGGATGTGCTTAGCAGGAAGCAGAAGCTCTACAATGAGATATTTAATCATTTCACAGTGAGAGCAGGGCATACATTTGGATATCTGAAGAGATTCAGCATATTGGCTGGTAAATACAGAGGAAAGCTATATATAGGAGAGAATAGCAGAATAGGTAAAATAGTCAAGATACTTATCAATGCACAGGGTATTCATACAAGTAGACATCCACTGAGAGAAATGTGCCTGGAGCATTATGAAGAGTAAATAAAGCAAGGAGAGTACTACTCTGAGCAACATAAGTAAGATTGTGTAAAATTGCCAGTACCTATATTTTACCACTGCAATTATGGTAGAAATTATAGTGCCAGATAGTACTGTAGAGTAGCCAATTGATCTGGCTCTATAATCAGGCTGGCACAATGTGGTAACATCCAACAGAACAAGTCTAATGTCTCAAATACAGGATTGTCTTAAACTCACATGAGTATTGACCAAAAGTGATATAATAGAACTATGTTGTTGAAGGTTGAACTGTTTGCCTCTTAAACAAGATTTCTTTGGTTGAACATTGTAAGTAAAGAGAAAAAAGACCATGTGGCTCTTATCAAAAGCCTCTCAGACATGTAGCACACAGACATCATAGAAAGTATTACAAGGATTACAGCCAGTGCATTGCCAGACAAGTCATATTTGACACTCATCAGTCACTACTGTACCAACATTATCTTGCCAGTCAGTTAATACTTATATATTGACACCTGGCTGTCTATGTATCAATTTTCAAACTGAGTCAAGTGAGTTTGTGATGCCTTTAGGCTCACCCTAGCCTTGTGAATATGGCCCACAGAGTGATAGCTCTGACAAAGAATGCACACTGATGGATTGTGAGCCTATCTCCCCTGACAACAGCGCCATGTATGAGCCTGGTCAAATCCAAATGTGCAATGAGATGGCACCTGTTGAAACAAATGCCAAGGATACTTTATGGAGCCAAGTGAGCCCAGTAATCCATCTACTGGTGAATGATGTAATGTTGTGGCTGGAGAAGTGGCATGTGTTGTATCCAAGAGAAAAGTGATATAAAACTCTTGAATGAGTTAACTGAACCTAAGTGATAACTAAGTGCAGAATCTTAGAATTGTAAAGGGTGAGAGAAATATTACCAGAGAAGGTCTGGTCTAATATTGGTTTTGTATATAGTTGAGTTGGGCTATAAAAGCAACAGAGTTGGTTTGCCATACAGGCTAGTCTTGGTGTTGTAAGGAATACTAGATGTGCTAGACCTGGGTGGAAACTAGAATGAAATTGTGGAATTCCTAATTTTGCTGAGGCACAATTTTAATTTTGTTGAGACACACACTAAACCAAATAGTTCAGTAAACTTTATTTATACTTTTCTGATTGAGTTGCATTAGTAAGCATCAAGTGACTAGACTAACTGAGATCTGTTGGGGTGTTGATAGGAACATAAGATAAATGAAAAGTTGTATGATTAATCAGCTGATATCTTGGCAACAGCTAAGTGATTGGATAGGTCTCAGAAGACTAATCACTTGGAAAGGCTTGGCGGATCAGTTGAGGATGTAATGACTACATGAAAATTGATCAGGTGTGACAGCTATAATAGATTCAGAGAAGTGATAAAATAAACCATAACAGGGATTAGTTATGCTTGAATTAGGGAAAATCAGTTAGAGTACCAGATTTTCTAATGGAGTGAAATTGGCCAAGCTTTAAATGTTGATGCACAACAGCATGTTTCCACTAATATCAGTGACAGGGGCTTGAGGATTTACTACTTAGGGTTACAGCACTTGGTATCAATCAAGTGCAAACATATCCAATATACTTGATGGCAAACATTGCAAACAGCTATGAAGCAAGTGCTACTTTGAAGGTAGGCATGACTAAGAACTTACTTTGGCACTTGATAGATTCTCATTAAACAAGTACTTTACCAGCAAAGCCTGTTGGCCACTGATTCTCATCAATATGAATCTGCCACCTATTTTATGGTTTCAGAGCCAAAATCTGGCAGTAGTCTCACTGGTATCTGGGCCTAAATCACTGTCAAACCTGGATAGCTACCTGTATTCATTGCAGGATGAATTTTGTATGCTTTCCAGCAGGTTAATAGTAAATGGCTGTCATGTCAAAGTGCATATTATTATATGCATTGGAGATACCCCAGCCATCAGCAAAATTGCCACCTTTCCTTAGCACAATAGATGGTATTTCCGTCCAATGTGAGAGATCCAGGGGATTTAATCTGCAACTCACACATATTATTTTTACCCAAACACCAACACTAAGAACATCATCTTCCCATAGAGAGAGTGTACAGAAGTCAGCATGCAATTGTAGCAAAGCTGGCAAGCTATGAGCCATTGTCTGGAATGTGGATTTGATTGGAAACTAGAGATACTTAAGATAGCGGGTATCTGTTGGAGTAAAAGTTTTCCACTGGGAGCAATGCATTTGCTTTTCTACAATATCCCTATACTGATGACTAAATTGTAAATGGGGAGTTTCAGGCTATATGAGCCCTTTGAGATACCTGAAAAGTTTGAAAGAATTGGCAAGATATTAAAGAGTATACACTACCCTAATTATCTCTCAGAGGTTCCATTCAATATTTATACACATATGTGATGACACAAATGCAAGGACTGGATGTACTGGTTATGTATTTATTCAAGTGATATTCTGAAGCCATACCTGCCAGGAGTGCATTGGAAGCATTGGGAGTCATATGTGATCATTGTAGGAATATTTATTCAGAAGCAAATTACCAATGCCAACTTGGCACATCTTCCCCTGTGAAAAATAATTTGGTCCCATGGGTGGATCTGATCTAGATCAGCCAACAGGATCCTGTTTAGAGACCATCATACTACCAGCAGTTTGGAACTTGTGACCCTCTTAGCAATCTTATGACAGGATCATTACAGCATTTTGCTAATTTTACTCCCAAATAAAGTGATAAAACTCTACAGGATTTGAATGGTGCTGTGGCAATAAATGCATGGCATTGTTGTGGTCTTATTGCATTCTTCAACTATTTTCAATGGATCCAACTGGCTGGGACATCCAATTGCCTTACATGGCAAAAATCTAGACAGTATTTCAATGACCTCACAGCATGATTCTGATGGCATTATAATGGCAATATGGCAGTGTACAGCTAGTTCTGTATAATGCCACTGTACCAGTTTACCAAATGGTATTTCCTTTTTCTATCTCCCCTGGTGCAGTTCATATACTCCACAGTAGAATCACCCCTCTTTATTTGCTTACCCACTACTATCTTGGGTATTCCACATAGAGCTTGAATCAAAAAAGCTGTGGTCTCCTGCCTACTAACTTCTACAAACATGCACACCTGCCGCAATTGACATACTTCTATTGGTTGTAAAAAATTTGTAATTCCACCTAAATATACACCTAACTTAGTCACTCAGATCATTACCTTCAAATCTTAGAGAATACTGACCAAATTCCTTGTTGGGATTTACTTAGAACATTCTCACCAAAATGCCAGGTACCCAGAACATGGAAATTCTCCAAGTTGTCCAAACAACCCCAAACTTTGCACAAATATTCTTGGGACCTTCCTTAGCCTATTCTATGTCTTTGATATGCCAGGAACATGTAAAAGTATAAATACCTCTTTTACATTCAATAATCACTAAATGAAAGCCATGTAATCTACTTGTCCTCCCATATCACTTCTGATATTTCCAAGACTCTTACAACAGGCCATGAGCCCCAAGCTGTCACTCTCTGCAATGTTCTCTACTGCTACTACTGGAATTTTTCCTCAGCTAAAAAGCTGGACAGATCTAACTACCAAGTGTGGAAGGTGAAGATGAATATGCTGCTACAGGAAAAAGGCCTTTGGGATATTATCATGGGAGAAGAGTGCCCCCCCAAAAACATGTAAGAGGAAGCCTTGAAGTATTAGAAGAAAGAACAAAGTGCGTTTAACCACATTTGCCTTAATGTTAAAGACAAATTGCAAATTCAATGCTCAAGAGCAAAAACAGCAAAGAATGCCTGGAAGGCATTAGATGACACCTACCAGTCATGTTCAGCTGCTAAGAGAATGTATCAGAGACAAAAATTCTTTACTACAAAGTTGCTGCCAGGAGAAGAAATGGAAAACTTAATCAGCAGAGTTACCCTGCTGGTGGATGAAATGGGATCTGTGGGTGTACCAACCACTAATGAGGATTTGATAGTTACCATCCTGAATAACAGGACAGACAGGTTTCAGGGCCCTGTATTGGCCCTAGAGTCCAGAACTGCACATTTGACCCTGAATTATGTATATGGAAGGCTCCTGGATGAAGAATTAAGAAAATCAAGTGCCAATAAGAAGGAAGAAGAGCATACTTTGATCAGCCATGATAACCAACAAAGGAGATACCCAAGACTTTTTAAAGTCAATAGCAATCTTTTTTGTAACTACTGGAAAAGGAAAGGACACACATCTGATTGGTGCTTCAAATATAGAGATAGTCAGCACAGAAAGCCTGAATACAGAAATGCTGCAACAATTGACAATAGGCTATTCATATCTGCACTAAATATGACCACAAACAAGGATTCTCAGACGTGATATGTTGACTCTGGAGCATCTCAGCACTTCACACACCAAAAAGAACTTGTTACTTAATATCAAGAAATTCCAATTAAGGAGGTTTTCATGGGTAACAATAGTACACTTGATGTAATGGGCGAAGGAACTATCCAAGTAAAGCTTAGAAGCAGTGAAGGAAGCCATACACTGATCTTTAAAGAAGTACTATACATACCAGAAACTGCCAAGAACCTACTATCTGTAAGTAATGCCACTGCAGAAGGACTTAGTTTCAGCTTTGACAATTCTCCCTATGAGAAATTATTGAGATGATCCCATCAAAAGGCCTTCAGAAAGTTAATTCCTGTGACTAAGAGGTGCTGATCTTGTCAGGACACCATCCAGAGACCATTGAAAACTAATTGCACCCAGATTTCACAAAAACTTTGTCAAAATATTTCACCACAACAATATTTAAGTTGCTTTTGATTGGTTCCCTGCTAATTTGCTCACTTTCTGATCCCAGATACTCTATTGCCTCCTACATTTGTGTGAATTGATTGGCTATTGCCTCATTTTCACACTCCTTGCTTCCTAACTCAACTGTTTCTCTTACTTTTCATGCGTACATATTGATTTATTTCCATTGGAACTTCAGCTGCATCTCAATTGCCAACAGTATTGACCTATACAAGTCTGTATACCCTACACTAACATCAAGCCCAACCCTACACTCAACAAATAACTCCGTTAAAATCCACAACTCAATAAGTATTTCTGCTGTAATACTCTGGTTCCACAACTTTGGCAGGAACCCAACAGCTTTATGCCACTGGTCATTCACTGGTTCCCACATGTCCTGGTCTTCAGCCAGCACTGCAAGGTCTAGCACCTCATCTGCCAGTCTTTGCAATAAATCCTTGCAATATTCCAGTGCATTTTCTTGAGCACTGCTCTTGAAGAAGTGCTGCAACCTCTTGGTGGGCCTATTAATGTTCCAAAACTCCACTGAAGGCATTGTGATAGCCTTTTGAGCTCTTGATGTTGTAGCCTTAACTATCAGTGGGATCTCCACTCTGTCAACTATGGAGGCTGTGATAGACAAGTTGCCTTTTTCAGCAAACTCCTCTACCTTGCTGGAGTGTAGCTCCACAGGCTGCACTACCAACTCTTGTGAAAACAGCTGTTTTCTTGTTGGTAATTCTTCTTGGCTATGATGGGATTCAGTCTGTTCATGGCTTGCAGCGTTAATAGGCAAGAACTGCAGTTTTTTTTGCATGCCTCACTGTCTCAAGCTTAGGTAGACATTTTTCCCTTTACCCTTTCCTTTATCACTGCCAGGTCTTTCACTGCTACTTTGTCTGAGTGCTTCTTGCAAAGAACTACGTTTTCTCCTGGATAAATTCTGCTCTGACGCATCTGTTTTGGCCTGCTTGTCCTTGCTGGCACTCTTCTGGCAACCTGATGTTTCTTTTTAGCTTGTTTTGAGCTCTCAACTGTTGTTGTGATGCGCTCCTGTAAAAGCAGCTGGTTTTTATCACTGCCAGGTCCTTGATTGCTACTTTGACTGGATGCTTCTTGAGTGGTACTACACTTTTTCCTTGATAAATGTTGTGTTGGTGCATCCATGTCTGCCTGCTTGTCCTTAATTGGCACTCTTCTAGCTGCCTGACGTCACTTTGATGCTTGTCTGGAGCTTTTGGCCCAGCTTATAACAGGCTCTTGAGGAAGCCACTGGCTTTTAGCCTTGGCACTCTTATTCTTCTGCCTCTGATAGTTTCTGCTATTCTTAAGATACATTCTTAGCATACCAATGCTGGCCCAAAATCTGTTTGCCAGTTTGAATCCAGGATAATGCTCATGGACAAATCAAGTGCATTCTGCTTGGCCTTTAGTTCTTGGTCCCATGGTATGCCGGCCTTAAGGTGATGGAGTGCTAGACTTCTGACAGCCTCATGTATATTAGCCCACTCCTCATTATTGCACTCAATGGCTTCACAGATCTTCAATGTCTTTTGACTTTTAGGCTTTGGTATAAACACCACATTGTCTCCCTCCTATGCTGTGATAGGTTTTTCTGTGGGCTTTATCTTTGGGCACTGTTGTTGTGCTTCAAAGACTGTACGGTGTTCCTCTGCTGTTACATTGGGAAATGGCTCAATTCTTGGCTGTGACATTGAGCTACTTGAGTTCCTTCTTTGCAGCAAAGATACTGCTTTGTTTACCAGGGATATTGATTGCTCTACATGTATTATCCACTCATCCTGTTTCTGAACTACTTCCTGATTTTTCTGGGCCATTGTATCTGTTCTATCAGTCACTGCACCTAATTGCTTCATTAATGCTTTGGTATGAGCTGATAACATACTTGCTAATATGGGTAGTGGTGATGTTATCATGGCCACTTGCTGATCTTCAACTGAGGGTACTGTGTTTGTAACATTCTCATCTGCCTGAGCATAATGGTGAGCTTGTGGCTTGGCAGAGGTTCTCAATTGCCTACTTGTCAGAGAGCCTGAGGAGTTGCATTATTACCTTCAATGGGCACACTCTCCACAGGGCCTTTTTTGGTTGTAACCCCACTTGTTGCACTCAATGTCAAAGCAAGATGTAGTCCAACCATACTTCTATTCCTGTCAGTGGTAGGGTTTGTTTGGGAACCAGACAACTTTGCTTTATTTTTTGGCAGCATATATATGGAAGTGAGTCAAACCAATGGGAAAGCAGTGTTACATATACATGTGTATGTGGTGCCACAACTTTATTTATAGTCCTTACTATGGCTGGTCATCATTGAATCTTACATTCATGTAGGTGCAATGGCCCAAATACATAACTGTCTTAAGTTCACATCAGTATTGACCAAAAAGTGATATAATAGCATTACATTGTTGAAGGTCAAACTGTTTGCCACATGGACAAGACTACTTTGACTCAATGTTGTAAGAGAAGAGAAAAAAGACCATGTGGCATTGTGGCAAGCCTCTCAGTCATGATGCATGCAGACAGCATAGGAAGTATTACAAGGATCATGGCCAGTGTTTTGCCACACAAGTCATATTTGACCATTCATTGGTCACTACTGTACCAACATTATCTTGCCGGCCAGTTGATACTTCTATGTTGGCACCTGGCTGTCTTTGTCACCTTGCACAAGCTGAGTCAGGTGAGTTTGTGAAGCCTGTAGGCGCACCTCAGCCTTTGAAATATGGCATGCAGAGTGATAGTTCTGATGAAGAAGGCTCACTGATGGATTTTGAGCCTATCTCCCATAACAACAGTACCATGTATGAGCCTGGTCAAATCCCTATATGCAATGAGACAACACCTGTTGAAACAAATGCCAAGGATACTTTATGGAGCCAAGTGAGCTCAGTGATCCATCTACTGGTGAATGATGTAATGTTGTGGCTAGAGGAGTGGCATGTTTCCACTAATATCAGTAATGGGGGCTTTGAAGATTTATCACTACTTCTTGCCAAAATCATACCAGGATGCTACTTACCATGTACATGGTACAAGTGGACAACTGTCACGTGGCTGGCAACATATGATCCAGAGACTGTCCTGATTCCAGCATGTGTTAACAGTTGCATGGCATTCACATCCAAAAATGTTACCATTGCCACGTGTCCAAATTGTCAGGAATCCACCACCATTGAGGGAAAGCATTGTTCACACTCTGGATATATTCCAGTAATACCCCCTCTAAAGAAGCTAATGCAGTCCAACAAATATTGCAAAGCTATACACTACCACACTCAGTATTAATCAAGCACACTCATATCCAATATATTTGATGGCAAACATTACTAACAGCTAAGAAGTAAGGGCTACTTTGAAGGTATGTGTGACCATGCCTTTGCTTTAACACTTGATGGATTCTCATTAAATGACTACTCTACCAGCAATTCCTGCTGGCCACTGATTTTCATCAATCTGAAACTGCTGACCATCTTACAGTATTGGAGCAATAATCTGATGGTAGTTCCATTGGTATCTGGGCCTAAATCACTGTCCAACCTGGATAGCTACCTGTGTTCATTGCTGGATGAATTTTGTATGCTTTCCAGCAGGATAACAGTAAATGGCTGTCATGTCAAAGTGCATATTATTATCTGCATTGGAGATTCCCCAGCAATCAGCAAGATAGCAGGTTTTTCCGGGCACAATGGATGGTATCGCTGTCTAATGTGTGAGATCCAGGGGATTTACTCCATAATTCACACACATTATTATTACCTAAACACCAGCACAAAGAACAACATCTTCCCACAGAGAGAACATGCAGAAGTCAGCATGCAATTGCAGCAAAGTTGGCAAGCTATAAGCCATTGGCCAGAATATGGAACCAATTGGAAAACAGAGACACTTAAGATAGAGGGTATCTGTCAGTGCAAAAGCTTTCCACAGTGAGCAATGCATTGCTTTTTGACAATTTCCCTATACTCATGACCAAGTTGTAAATGGGGCATTTCAAGCTAAATGAGCCCTTTGAGATACCAGAGAAATTTGAAATAATTGGTAAGATATTACAGAGTATCCGCTACCCTAAGTACGTCTCACAAGCTCCAATCAGTATTCATACGCATATGCAACAATACAAATGCAAAGACTGGATGAACTGATATGTATTTATTCAAGTGGAGTTCTGAAGCCATTCCTATTAAGAGTACATTGGAAGCATTGGGAGTCATATGTGGACATTGTAGGAATATTTATCCAGAAGCGCATCACCAATGACAACTTGATGCATCTACAGCTGTTTTTTGCGGATTCTGTGATGGGATTTGAGCGGCTATACTACAAACATAAAGCTGAACACATAGATCTCTGCTGCTACTGTATCCATTCCCTACTCCATCTTGCATGGTGTGTGGAGAATATTGGGCCTTGCTCCACCTTTTGGGAGTTTCCTATGGAGCAGATGTGAGGGGAGATAGGAAGACAAGTCAAGTTGCAGGTACTACCATATCCCAATCTCATCAAGAATATTACCTTCAAGTCTGTCATGGATGTGATAAGTTGGCACATGGAGGTCAGCCAGAAAAAGTTGGAAAATACTGAGGACAAATGTGCACATGGAGATACCTATCCCTATGGCATTAAGCAGCTAAGCCACCCCAATGTGTGGGTAATCAGTTATGTAATGCAAAGTTGGGTTGGGTGCAATAAGCAACTAATTTTTATCAGGAAAACTCCACCAAGATATGCCATATTTCTTGTGGTCACAAGCCAACTTCTACACCATTCAATACTGAGCTTACACAAGCAAAAGCCAGAGAGCACCTATAAGGGGGACTAGAATCCAGCAGGGAGAAGGAATATATTGGCTAAATACCAAGAAGTTCTTTGCCAATATTCAGGAGGTATTCATGGCAGAAGTGGCAACAACCAAGCATATGTTTGCAAGATGTACATGCTATCAGCAGTACAAGGTATATGGCAACTTTGCAAGTATCAAACTAAAAAGCCGTAAAGCTGAGGTGATAGAAGTATGTCAATTGCGGCAGGTGTGTGTGTTTGTAGAGGTTAGTAGGCAGGAGGCCATAGTTTTTTTTGATTTGAACTATATGTGGAATACCCAAGGTAGTAGTGGATAAGCAAATAAAGAAAGGTGATTCTACAGTGGAATATATGAATTGCACAAGGGGAGGTAGAAAAAGGAAATGCCATTTGGTAAATTGGTACAGTAGCATTATACAGAACCAATGGTAGGCTGTCATACAGCCAAAAAAATGCCATCTGAGTCTTGTGGTGAGGCCATCAAAATACGGTCATGTTTCTTGCCATATAAGGCTATTGGAAGTCCTGGCCAACTGGATCCACTTCAGATAGTACTAGAGCGCTGAGAGACCACAACAATACTATGCAAATATTGTCTCATCACCAATCAAAAATTGTCAAGTTTTATCCCTTTGTTCGGCTGTAAAATTTGCAAAACACCATCATGATCTAGTTATAAGATCATCAGGAGGATAAATAATTCCAAGCTGCCGCTATTATGACAGTCTCTAAACAGGATCTTAACAGATGGTCTGGATTGAATCCACCTGCGGGACCAAATTATTTTTCATAGGGTCTGTATGCCAGATCACTGATCAAAATGGTGCCCATATTGCTTTGGGTATCAGAGATCAGAATCTATACAAATTGACTTATATTCAATCATATTTGGAAGGCAATATAAGTAACTTCAATGAAGAAACACTAATGCTTTGGCACAGGAGATCTGGACACATCAATTTTGATTATTTGTGCAAAATGATTAAAGATCAGCTACTTTCCGGAATAAAAATTGATCCCCCAGCTAATTTGGAACACTGTGAAGCATGCATATATGGGAAACAAGTCAGACAACTGTTCAAATGCTCTGGGTTGATCAAAACTAAGAAATAATTAGATTTAATTAACCAAGATCTGTGTGGACTAATGCAAAATTTATCCTGAGGTGGGATGAAGTAATTAATCACTTCTATTAATGATCATACAAGATACATGTGGGTCTACCTCATGGAGAGAAAGGAAGAAGCTCTGTCTAAGTTCAGGGAGTTCAAAGCCATAATGCAGAGAGAAACTGGTGAAAAAATCAAGAAAATATGCTCTGGCAATGGTTGAAAAGATATCCCAAAACTCTTCATCCACTTCTGTAAGATTCATGGGATAACGCAAGAAACTACTGTACTATACTCCCCACAGCAAGATGAACTAGCAAAACATGCAAACAGATCAATAATTGATATGGCAAGATCTATGATCCATGATCAAAAATTGTCCTATGATTGTTGGGCAGAATCAGTTGCCACAACTCTATACCTTAAAAATATGAGTTATAAAAGAATAAAGTTGGCATAGGTAATTTGCTTCTGGATAAGTATTCCTACAATGTCTACATACAACTCCCAATACTTCCAATGTACTCTTGGTAGGAAGGGCTTCAGGACACTACTTGAATGAATACATATCCAGTTCATCCAGTCTTTGCATTTGTATTGTTGCATATGCATATGAATATTGATTTGAGTCTGTGAGAAGTACTTAGGGTAGCAGATATTCTGTAATATCTTACCAATTATTTCAAATTTCTCTGGTATCTCAAAGGGCTCATTTAGCTTGAAATGCCCCATTTACAACTTGGTCATTAGTATAGGGATATTGTCAAAAAGCAATGCATTGCTCACTGTGGAAAGCTTTTGCACTGACAGATACCCTCTATCTTAAGTGTCTCTGTTTTCCAACTGGTTCCATATTCTGGCTAATGACCTATAGCTTACCAACTTTGCTGCAATTGCATGCTGACTTCTGCATGTTCTCTGTGTGGGAAGATGATGTTCTTTGTGCTTATGTTTGGGTATTAATAAAGTATGTGAGTTATGGAGTATATCTCCTGGATCTCACACATTTGACAGCAATATTGTCCATTGTCCCTGGATAAACCTGCTATTTTGCTGATGGCTGGGGTATCTCCAATGTAGATAATTATATGCACTTTTACATGACAGCCATTAACCGCTATCCCACTTTAAGACATATAAGATGCATCCAGCAATGGATACAGGTAGCTATCCAGGTTGGATGGTGATTTAGATCCAGATACCAATGGAACTACCATCAGATTATTGCTCTGATATCATAAGATGGGCAGCAGATTCACATTGATCATAATCAGTGGCCAGCTGGATTTGCTGGTAGAGTACTTGTTTGATGAGGGTCCATCAAGTGCTAAGGCAAAGGCATGGTCATACATACCTTCAAAGTAGCCCTTGCTTCTTAGCTATCTGTAATATTTGCCATCAAATATACTGGATATGGTTGTGTTTGTTTGATACTGAGTGTGGTAGTGTATAGATTTGCAATATTTGTTGTACTGCATTAGCTTCTTTAGAGGGGGTATTACTGGAATATATCCAGAGTGTCAACAATGCTTTCCCTCAATGGTGGTGGATTCCTGACAATTTGGACACATTGCAATGGTAGCATTTTTGGATGTGAATGCCATGCAACTGTTAACACATGCTGGAATCAGGACAGTCTCTGGCTCATATGTTGTCAGCCACACAACAGTTGTCTACTTGTACCATATAGATGGCAAGATGCATCCCTGAATGATTCTAGCAAGAAGTAGCAGTAAATCCTCAAAGCCCCCATTGCTGATATTAGTGAAAACACACCACTTCTCTGGCCACAACATTACATCATTCACCAGTGGATGGATTACTGGGCTCACTTGGTTGTATATAGTATCCTTGGTATTTGTTTCAACAGGTACCATCTCATTGCATATTGGGATTTGACTGGGCTCCTATGTGGTACTGTTTTTAGGAAAGATAGGCTCATAATCCATCAGTGAGCCTTCTTTGTCAGAGCTATCACCATGTGTGCCATATTTAGAAGGCTGAGGTGAGCCTAAAGGTGTCAGAGGCTCACCTGACTCAGCTTGTGCAAGGTGTCAAGGATGGCCAGGTGCCAGTATAGAAGTATCAACTGGCTGGCAAGATAATGTTGGTATGGTAGTGACCAATAAATGGTCAAATATGACTTGTGTAGCAAAACACTGGCCATGATCCTTGTAGTACTTCCTATGCTGTCTGCATGCTTTATGGTTGAGAAACTTGCTACAATAGCCACATGGTCTTTTTTCTCTTCTCTTACAGCATTGAATCAAAGTAGCCTTGTCCATAGGGCAAACAGTTTGACCTTCAGCAACATGACACTATAATATCACTTTTTGGTCAATACTGATGTGAGTTTAGCACAGTCTTGTATTTGAGACATTGCACCCACACAAATGAAAGATACAATGATGCCCCACCATAGTCAGCATTATAAATAAAGTTGTGGCACCACAAACACACCTATATGTAACACTATTTCCACTTTGGTTTGACTCACTTCCATATTTATGCTGCCAAGAAATAAAGCAAGCTCATCTGGTTCCCAACCAAACCCCACTGCTGATGGCAGCAGAAGAATAGTGGGACAACAGCTTGCTTTGACATTCAGTGCAACAAGCCGGGCTACTTCCCAAAAAGGCCATATTAACAGTGTGCCCACTGAAGGTAAAAATGCTGACTCCTCAGGCTCTCAGTCAAATAGGCAATTGAGAACCTCTGCAGAGCCACAAAGTGACCATTATACTCAGGCAGATGAGAATGTAGCAAATGCAGTACCATCAGTTGAAGACCAGCAAGTAGCTGTCATAACATGACCACAACCCATATTAGCAAGTATGCTGTCAGCTCATACCAAAGTATTAATGAAGATATTAGGTGCAGTGGCTGACAGGATAGATCCAATGGCTCAGAGAAATAAGGAAATGGTCCAGACACAGGATGAGCGGATAATATGTTTAGAGCTATCAAGATCACAGGTAGAGAAAGCAGTATCTTTGCTGCAAAGAAGGAACTCAAGTAGCTCAATGTCACAGCCAAGAATTGAGCCATTTCCCAATGTAACAGCAGAGGAGCACCATTCAGTCTTTGTAGCACAACAACAGTGCCCAACAATAAAGCCTACAAAAAAACCTATCACAGCATGTGAGGACAACAATATGGTGTTTATACCAAACCCTCAAAGTCAAAAAACATTGATTTAATGAAGAGTAGGCAAGAAAAGCATCTAAGAGATGTCAGGTAGATGGAAGAGTACCAATTAGGGACAAGCAGGAAGGCACAGATGCACCAACACAGTATTTATCAAGAAAAAGTGTAGTACTACTCAAGAAGCGCTCAGTCAAAGTAGTAGTGAAGGATCTGGCAGTGATAAAAACCAGCAGCTTTTACTGGAGCATGTCACAACTATGGTAGAGAGGGTGCAACAAGCAGAAAAGAAGCATCAGATTGCCAGGAGAGTGCTAGCAAGGGACAAGCAGGCCAACACAGATGCATCAAAGCTAAATTTATCACGGAGAAAATGTAGTTATCACAAGAAGCCCTCAGACAATGTAGCAGTGAAAGACCTGACAGTGATAAAGGAAAAGGTAAAGGGGAAAATGCCTACCCAAGCCTGAGACAGGTGGGCATGCAAAAAAAACTGCAGTTCTTGCCAATTAAAATTGCAAGCCCAGAATAGACTGAGTACTCTCATATCCACAAAGAATTACCTACTAGAAAACAGCTGTTTTTGCAAGAGCTGGAAGCGCAGTCAGTTGAGCTACACTCTGGCTAGATAGGTGAATTTGCAGAAAAAGGCAACTTGTCCACCACAGCCTCTACATCCTCTAATGCTGAAAGAGCAGAGATCCCACTGACAGACAAGCCTACAATGTCAAGAACCAAAAAAACCATCACAATGCCTTCAGTGAAATTCTAGAACATTAGTTGACACACCAAGAGGTTGCAGCACTTCTGCAAGAGCAGTGCTCAAGAAAATGCACTTGAATATTGCAAGAATTTATTGCAAAGACTGGCAGATGAGGTGCTAGACCTTGCAGTGCTGGCTGAAGACCAGGACATGTGGGAACCAGAGAATTAACAGTGGGATACAGCTGTGGGGCTCCTGCCAAAGTCATGGAACCAGAGCATTACAGCAGCAATACTTATTGAGTGGTAGATTTTAATGGAGTTATTTGTTGAGTGTGGGGTTGGGCTTAATGTTAGTGTAGGGTATAGGGACTTATATAAGTTAATACAGTTAGCAATTGAGGTACAACTGAAGTTTCAACAGAAATTAATCAATTCATACGCATGAAAAGTAAGAGAAATGGTTGAGTCAGCAAGTAAGGAGTGTGAAAAAGAGGCAATAACCAATCAATGCACACAAACATAGGAGGTGAAAGAGTGTCCAGGATCAGAAAGTGAGTGAATAGACAGAGACCCATTCAAAAGCCACTTATACATTGTTGTGGTGAAAAATTTTGACAAAGTTTTTGTGAAATCTGGGGTGCAATTATTTTTCAATGGTCTCTGGATGGTGTCCTGACAGGATCAGTACCTCTTAGTCACTGGTCTTTACCTTTGTGATGGCCTTTGGATGGGACTAGTACAATGATTTCTCATAGGGCTTCAGCTGTTGTACATGGAGTTTATGATGGCATTTGAGTGCCTATACTGCAAACATAAAGCTGAATGTGCAGATCTCCGCCACTACTGTATCCATTCTCCATTCCATCTTGCATGGTTTGTGGAGAATATTGGGCCTTGCTTCACCTTTTGGGAGTGTACTGTGGAGTACATGTGCGGGGAGATAGGAAGACAAGGCAAGTTGCAGGTACCACCATATCCTAATCTCATCAAGAATATTACCTTCAAGTCCATGATGGATGTGATGAGCTGGTACATGGAGGACAGCCAGGAAGAGTTGGAAAATACTGAGGACTGATGTGCCATGAAGATACCTATGCCTATGGAATTAAGAATCTAAGCAGCTCTGATGTATTGTTAATCAGTTGAGTGAAGCAAAGTTGGGTTTGGTGCAATAAGCAACTAATATTCATTAGGAACACTCAACCAAAGTATGCCGGTGTGGTAGGGTAACCTACCTCCCACAGACAAGTTTATTCATATAGCCATTATTATTATACTTTTCTGTGTATGTAACTATTGACCACAGCTGCATTCTTATGAAGTCCCTGCTGGTGGAGTTTACATTTGTTTTGACTTTGGAAGCTTTAGTACATTGTCATCTCAAAGGACACTGAGCCCAGCACATACTTTTGTTAAGATGCTGTTGTAGGGTAAACATACCTCCCACAGACAAGTTTATTCATATAGCCATTATGATATACTTATCCATATTTTATCTTATCAATATTTTCCCATTCTTATTTTGCCCATATTATCAGTATTATCCCCAAATGATGTTTACCCTGATTAGTTATTGGCATTAGTTATCCCAGATGTTATTTAAGTTTGTGATCAGTATATGTATCTACATAAGGCAAGTACCTGCATCAGTATCAGTTACACATGACCTAGGTCTGTGTTACCATCCCTGTCATTTTAATACCATATATGGTATTACTATGTTGCACAGGTTTCAGACTACTGATTCCTGATTGGTTGGATGTGCCGTGCCTTTTAGAGCCTTCCAGGACATTCTTTGCATATTTTTAGCTTATAGTGATGTCATCAAGAATTCCACTGATGCCTAGAATCTTCTAGAACCTTGTCATTAGTAATCACTTGGCAATCAGGAAAAGTATTTAAGGGAAAGCAATCCCTCATCAATAAGTCATCCCTACTATTGGTAATACTTCTCCCTTATTGATTAGCAGTTGATCACTGCACCTGCCTTCAACAGTTACATCTCAGACCTTCCATCAAGGAGCTTTTCAGGGTAGTGCACAAGACACACACAGGTCTTTGGAGTCACTTGGTGCACCTAGGAAGCTAAAGAAGCAAACAAGTGCCAGAGTGCACCCATAAGGGGGACTAGAATCCAGCAGGGAGAAAGAAAATATTGGATACATTCCAAAAGGTTCTTTGCAGATATTCTGGTGGTATTCATTGCAGAAGTGGTGGCAACCAAGTATATATTTGCAAGATATATATGTTACCAGCAATACAAGGTATATGGCAACTTTGCAAGTATCACACTAAAAAGCCGTAAAGTTGAGGTGATAGAAGTATGTCAATTGTGGCAGGTGTGCACATTTGTAGTGGTTAGTAAGCAGGAGGCCATGGTGGTTTTTGATTCAAACTGTATGTGGAATACCCAAGGTAGTAGTGGGTAAGCAAATAAAGAGGGGTGATTCTGCTGAGGAACATATGACCTCCACAAGGGGAGGTAGCAAAAGGAAATACAATTTGGTAAATTGGTACATTAGCACTGTACAGCACTAGCTGTAGGCTGCAATGCTGCTGTGATAATGACATCAGAGACTTGCTATGAGGCCATCAAAATATCATCAAGTTTTTTGCCATGTATGGCAATTGGATGTACTGGCTTGTTAAATCCATTTAAAATAGTAGTGGAGGGCCTCAAGACCACAACAATGCCATGCAATTATTGCTACAGCTCTGATCAAACCTCATCATTTTTGACTTTATTTGGCAGTAAAACTAGCTAAACACTGTAGTAATCCTGTCAGAAGATTGATAAGAGGCTTACAAATTCCATGCTGCTGGTATTAATACAGTCCCCAAACAGGATCCTGATGGCTGATCTGAATTGGATCCACCCATGGGACCAAATTATTTTACATCAGAAAGCCCTGCTGGCTACTAATTCTCATCAACCTGAATCTGCCACTTATCTGACAATATCAGAGCAGAAATCTTATGGTAGTCTCACTGGTTTCTGGCCCTAAATCACCATCCAGCCTGGATAGCTACCTGTATCCATTGTTGGATGAACTTTATATGCTTTCCAGCAGGATAACAGTAAATGGCTGTCATATGTTGTATCCAAGAGCAAAGTGTAATAAAACTCTTGAATGGGTTAACAGAGCCTAAGTGACAACTAAGTGCAGAATCTTAGAATTGTCAAGAGTGCCAGAAATATTAGCAGAGAGGCTCTGGTCAAATATTGGTCTTATATATAGCTGACTTGGGCTATAAAGGCAACAGAGTAGGTTTGCTATGTAGGCTAGGCTTGGTGTTCTTGAGAGTGCTAGATATGCTAAGCTTGGGTAGAAACTAGAATGGATTTGTGGAATTCTTAATTTTGTTGAGATGCACACTAGACCAAAAGGCTCAGTAAACTTTATTTATAGTTTTCTTACTGAGTAGCATTAGTATGTGCCAAGAGACTGGACTAATTGAAATCTGTTGGGGTGTTGATAGGTGCATAAGATAAATGAAAAATTGCATCATTAATCAGCTAATGTCTTAGCAACTGCTAAGTGGTTGGATAAATCTCAGATGACTAATCACTTGGAAAGGCTTAGCAAATCAGTTGAGGATGTAATGACCACATGAGAATTGATCAGGTGTGACAGTTAAAAATAGATTCTGAGAAGTGATGAAATAAACCATAACAGGGATTAGTTATGTTTGAGTTAGGGAAAATCAGATAGGGTAGTAGATTTTCTAATGGAGTGAAATTGGCCAAGTTTTAAATGTTGCTGCACAACATCACTTCCGCCAAGGAGAGGAGTTTTCTGATACCTTCTGGGTTCCCCTGTGGCTCCAGTACTGGTCAATGATGGCACTATCATCAAAGTTGGTGTAAGGTTCCCAGGTGTTGTGTTTGACATCACAACCTTTCCACTTGACTAAATAAAGGCAATTTGGTTCTTCTCCATCATGGACAACAGTAGCTTCAGCTTCATAGAATACAGAAGTAACTGGGTCCTGAGATATAAGTTTGAGTGAAGTAGGTGGAAAGTTTTTGGGTAGCAGTGCTCCAGTATTGTCCTGAGGTACATAAGATCCTCCAGTGGTATGTCTAACAACTTTAAATGGGCCTTCATATTTGGCATCAAGTTTAGATTGTTGGATTTGATCTAGTGTCATAACATATGACCCATCTAGAAAGCTGCTCTTCCTGTGTCTTGAGGCCTATGTTGAAGTCATCTTTTGCTGTGTGGCCTTACTTCTGGCACTGATAGCAGGGTAGACAACATTTGTAAGGTATTCAAGTCAGTTCTTTAGCTTGTCTGTATTCAAACTTGCTAGCTCTGTATTCTGGTAGTCCCCAAAGTGGTGGCATCTTCTTCCAAACCTCAAAGAAGATGGTGTTGATCCATGTAGAGCGGCAATTTTGGTGTTGATAGCATACTGTACAGTGGGAATGTTCTTGTCCCAATTCTTCTTGATGCCTTTGATAGATCTCCTGATGATGTTCACTGAGGTCTGAACATGTCTTTCAGCAAGTCCAACAGCTTTTGGATGATATGGAGCAATCAGACGGTGATTAATGGCGCTATTCAGGCAGAAGGCTTTGATCATATGTCTTACAAATTCTGTTCTATTATCCAATTGAATGACCTTAGGGAACTCAAAGAGGCAGAAGAGCTGAATAGTGCTTGTGCAACAGTGGCAGCATACTTGTCTGGGATAGCTTTGAGGAAGACAAAACATGTGCAGATATCCACCGTTACAAAGAGGTAGTGATTTCCATCATCACTAGTGGTGAAAGATCCAGCTAGATCAGTTGCAATATGATCCATAGGAAGGCTTGCATGGATGGGACTCAATGGGTGAAATCCATGGCAGCTGATATTGTAAAGTTGACATTCTCTGCAAGACTTGACAAATTCTAGGCAGTCAGCTTTGATATTTTGCCAGTGATATCCATTAGAGTGTAGCTTCTTCATAAGTGTGTCAGCTCCAAAGCGTCCAAGTATATCACTCCTCTGTATCAACATTTTCCTTTCATTGGTATGTGGGATTTTCCAGGTTACTGAATCCAGTTGAGGAATTATTTCAGAAGTTGTAGTGAGCTTACTGATTATGTCAGTAATCACATGTCCCTCCCAAGGTGAAGTTGGGAAAAGACTTGAAAGGTGGTCAGGCAGGATGTTGAGGATTCCTGGGCAATGAATAACTGAATATTCCTAATCAAGTAGAGTATTAAGCCAGTTTGTAAGCATTGGAGTCAGAGTCTTTTGAGTGTGGATATAGACAAGGGCTTGGTGGTTGGTGTACAAGGTAAAAGGGTTACCCCATAAGTACTGATGAAACTTCTTCAAGGCAAAGACTATGCTGGAATGTTAATAACTTCCTTCTGATGGATTATAGTTATTGAATAGCAGTGTATGCTGATTGGGTTGGTGATACCAATTCTTGGGGCTGAGAGGTCCTTAGCTGCAGGTATGATTTTTCCTGGTTGCTTTTCTATTGCCAAATTGAGTTCTTTGACTACATGAGATGATACAATAGAGCTGGATGATCCAGTATCCAGTAGTGCTACATATGATTGGCCATTGAGTTTGAGTGGCACCTCTATAGCTTTTAGCTGCGCAATTGGTTGCTTCTTTTCTTGGGTAGTTGCATTTTAGCCGGAATTTCAAAGAGGTTGTGAAAATCTTGAACTGTAAGTTCTTCCTATGCTTCCTCATACCCTGTCATATCATTGGTTGAATGATCATCTAGAATCTGAGTAATTTTTGCCAATGGTGTAGAGTTCTTCTCAGGACAGGCAGGTGATCTATGTCCCATCTTTCCACATTTAAGCATTTGTCATCAGCATATGGATGATCAGTTTTGGTGTTTTGCTGCTTCTCTGATGTGTTTCTGGACTTGTTTGACTGCTTGGTGATGCCTTTGCACTCACTGGTAGAAAGATAGCATCTTCCATGACACTCACAATGCTTGCTAGCAGCTGACTTCTTCTTAATCATATGACTGCGCTCTTTTCTGGTTGTTGCTGCATCTTGAATGGAGTTGCCTGATGCCTGGCTAACAGCTGCAGTCATGGTGATTGCAAGTGTACATATCTCTGAGATTTTGTCATAGGTACATGCAGTGTTGCATGCTTTGACAATAGCAATATTGCTCTGTAGCTGGTGTGAAAAGTTTGAAAGAAAATGAGAAGTAAGCAATGGATTGTCACCACTAACTCCAGCTAGTCTCATTTGTCTCTTGAATCTATCACAGAAGTGTTGCACAGATACACCTTTTTGCATTGTAGTTTTCCATAAGTTGCAGTTTGGATGAGCTTTCTTGAGGGGATCTTCAAAATGGTCACAAAAGAGGTTCTGGGCAACTTTCCATGCACTATTGCAAGGAATGTTCACCTCAACCCAGTCAGCATCTTGCATTGTGAGACAGAGAGGCAGAAGTCTAGCCCAATTAGTGTCAGGGTCTAGCTGGTGCTTGGCTAAGACATGACTAAACTTGTAAAGTAACTCAGTAGGATTCTTTTTGGCATTGACTCCTTCAGCATAAAGAGGCAAGGATCTTGGGACAACCACCACAGTTGGTCTGGAGCAAGATGTAGATCTGGAGAATCCAAAGGCATGACTTCTTGGTGGCTGATGCTGAGCAAGGCTTGGTGGATTTTCAATGCTGTCAATTACAATGGCAACATTCTCCAGGGCTTCTTTAATAATTCCAATTTCATCTTGGTAACCAGAAATAACTTCAAGAAGTTCATCTCTACAATGATTGTCAGATCTTGTCTTGGCAAGCTTTGAGTGCTCAAGCATCAAAGTGTTTCTTTCATGCATGATGTTTTCAAGCTGTTCAGTTAGTTCTTTGTGATTTCTGCAGGCTTCTTCCAACATGGAAAGATTTGGATTGCTTGCTGCTGAAGACATATTGTAATATGGTTGAATGTAATGGAATTCAACAAAAAAATGTTGTATCCAAGATAAAAGTGTAATAAAACTCTTGAATGAGTTAACTGAACTTAAGTGATAACTAAGTGTAGAATCTTGGAATTTTCAAGAGTGCCAGAAATATTAGCAGATTGGTTCTGATCAAATATTGATCTTATGTATAGCTGAGTTGGGCTATAAAGGCAGCAGAGTAAGTTTGCTATGCAGGCTAGGCTTGGTGCTCTTGAGAGTGCTAGATATGCTAAGCTTAGGTAGAAACTAGAATGGATTTGTTGAACTCTTAATTTTGTTAAGAAACACACTAAACCAAAAGGTTCAGTAAACTTTATTTATACTTTTCTGATTGAGTAGCATTAGTAAGTGCCAAGAGACTGGACTAATTGAAATCTGTTGGGGTGCTGATAGGTGCATACAATCAATGAAAAATTGCATCATTAATCAGCTGATGTCTTGCAACTGCTCAGTGGTTGGATAAATCTCAGATGACTAATCACTGGGAAAGGCTTAGCAGATCAGTTGAGGATGTAATGACCACATGAAAACTGATCAGGTGTGACAGCTAGAAATAGATTCTGAGAAGTGATAAAATAAACCATAACAGGGATCAGTTATGTTTGAGTTAGGGAAAATCAGTTAGGGTGGTAGATTTTCTAATGGAGTGAAATTGGCCAAGTTTTAACTGTTGATGCACAACATCATGTCAATGCCCATATTATCTTCTGCATTGGAGATGCCCCTGCCATCAGCAAGATAGCCAGCTTTTCTGGGCACAATGGTTGGTATTGCTATTGAATGTATGAGATCCAGGGGATTTGCTCCTCAACTCACACACATTATTAGTATGCTATCCCAAAGCAAACACTAAGTACATCATCTTTGCACAGTGAGAACATACAGAATATATCATACATTCAACCATACAAATGCAAAGACTGAATGAACTGGATGTGCATTTATTTAAGTGGCATTCTGAGGCAATTTCAACCCTGAGTACATTAGAATCATTTGGAGTTAAATGTTGACATTGTAGAAGTATTTGTCCAGAAGCATATTACTAATGCAAAGTTAACACATTGACAGCTTTTATGCATGGAGTGTGTGACAGAATTTGAGCAGCTATGCCACAAGTATAAGATTGAATGCATAGATATCTTCCACTACTGCATCCATTCTCTACTCAATCTTACTTGATGCGCAGAGTATGTTGGACCTTGCTTCACCATTAGAGTCTCTACAGAGCAGATGCATGGGGAGTTGGGAAAAAAAATTAAGTTGCAAGTACTTCCATTTACCAATCTCATTGAGAATGTTACCTTCAAATTCATTGTGGGTGCAATGAGTTGATATATGGGGGACAGCCAGGAAAAGTTGGAGAATATTGAGGATAGATGTACACATAGAGACAACTATTCCTTTGCAATCAAGAAGCTAAGGAAGCCATAGTTTTTGTTTGATTTGTACAATATATGGAATACCCATTGTGGTATGGTAGCATTATACATGACCAGCTTTAGGCCACTGTACTGCCATGGTAATGCCAACAGAGGTCTTCATCAAGGCCATCCAAACACCATCCACTTTCTTGCCAAATAAGGCAATTGCATGTACTGGCTGGTTAGGTTGCTCAAATAAAGGTATATCACATTAATGTTGTAAAAATTTGTAATTCCACCTGAATATTCACCTAACATAGTCACTTAGATCATTTCCTTCAAGTCCTAGAGAATACTGACCAAATTTCTTGTTGGGACTTACTTAGAATATTTTTCACCAAATTTCAGGTACCTAGAACATGAAAATTGGATATGTTGTCCAAACAGCTCCAAACTTTGCACACATGTTCTTAGGACCCTCCTTAGCCTATTCTACATGTTGGTTATACTAAGACCATGTAAAAGCATAAATGGTACTTTTATGCTCTATAAATCATTAAGTGAAAACCACATGACTCACTTGTTCTCCCAGTAACTTCCAATATCTCCAAAACTTTTACAACCTCTTGAAAGTATGTGCAACCAAGTTTCTTCCTTGGTACCTGATACATGCTCATTGAATAAATGTCTCACCTGATATCTGTGTAAGGTACACCTATAAGGATTCAGATCAAGATCTTGTGGGATACTCTGATGCTGATTGGGGACAAAATTTGTAATATAGAAGATCCACCACAGGATACACCTTTTGTTATTGTAAAGGAGCAATTTCATGGAACTCAAGAAAGCAAGCAACCTTAGCACTTTCTACCACAGAGGCAGAGTATATGGCAGCCTGTGCAGCTACAAAAGAAGCAATGTGGTTAAGGAAGCTTTTTACAGATTTAGGCTTATGTCAAAAAATGCCAATTACTGTATTTCAAGATAATCAAGGATGTATACAATTAGGTAGAAATCCGACTTTTCATGCTAGAACTAAGCACATAGATATTAGTCACCATTTCATATGTGAAGCTATAGAAAATAACTTAGCTAACTTAGCTTACTGTCCTACAGATGAAACAATTGCAGACATATTTACCAAACCATACATTAGAGACAAGTTTAAATATCTTAGGTCAAAATTAGGACTAGTCAGTATGAGCATTTAGCTGAGTGGGAGTGTTGTAAAAATTTGTAATCTTGCCTAAACACTCATCAAACTTAGTCACTTAGGTCATTACCTTCAAATCCTAGAGAATGTTGAACAAATTCCTTGTGGGGATTTACTTAGAATATTTTTGCCAAAATATCAGGTACCCAGAACATGAAAATTAGACAAGTTGTTGAAACAGCCCCAAGCTTTGTACACATGCTCTTGGGACCTGCCCAAACCTATTCTACATGTTTGTTATGACAAAACCATGCTAAAGTATAAATACTACTTTACACCCAATAAATCATTAGGTGAAAACCGCATAATTTGCTTGTTCTCCAAATCACTTCCAATATCTCCAAGACTCTTACAACATCTTGAAGAAATATGTGACCAAGTCTTTTTTTTGGTACCAGATGCATTCTCATTGAATAAATGCCCCACCAGAAAATCCTGCCGGCAACTGACTCTCATCAGCATGATTCTGCTAGCAATCTTGTAGTATCTAAGCAGAAATCTGATAGAAGTCTCAACAATGCTCAGGCCAAAAATGTGGTCCAACCTGGAAAGCCATCTGCACTGATTGCTGGATGGATCTGGCATGCTGCCTATTGCAACACCAGGAAATAGCTGGCATGACAGAGCATATATTAATGTCTGCACTTGAAAACACTAGCCATCATTGCTTAGGGATTGGCATAATATTCACTTGTAGCTTTGTTGAGTTCAATGAGACATCTATACCTGTGGTGCAACTTTGTAGAGTTAGTGAGTATAAAGCTGTGAGAGAGGCTCCAGGAAGCTGGGTGGAGTTTGAGGGCATTTTGGAGAGTTTGATAATGTGAACAATGTCCAGGCCTTCACTAATTTCAAGGATCAGCCAATAGTGTGTTGTAAGAGTCTTGGAGATATTGAAAGTGATTGGGAGAACAAGTAGATTATGTGGTTTTCACTTAATAATTTATTGAATGTAAAAGTAGTATTATACATTTACATGGTCTTGGCATTACAAACTTGTAGAATAGGTCAAGGAAGGTCCCAAGAGCATGTGTGAAACATTTGGGTCTGTTTGGACAACTTAGAATATTTACCCAGAACATGAGAGTATTCTAAGTAAATCCCAACAAGGAATTGGGTCAGTATTCCCTAGGATTTGAAGGTAATGATCTAAGTGACTAAGTTAGGTGAATATTTAGGTGGAATTACAAATTTTTACAACATATTGTACATCTTATTCCCTAAGTAAATGACTCATAACTTGGTAATAAGCTTAAAAACTCTTATGTTCAATGAATTGTTTAGGTGTAAACAGGATGTTAACAACAGTGTAACATCTCAACTTGATCCTTGGATTCCAGGTGGTACAATCCATGGGGCCATCTCCATTGTTGGGCTTTATGTTTACTGCAGCCAACAGCCCCAACTTGTGCATTCTTTGCCTCATATTGAGTGACAAAGTATTTGACACAATCAGCATCCACATCCAATCAGGTGGAATAAACCTATCTCCAATTTTCTTTGGATATGATCTTTCCAAAAACCACATCTAACAGGCTGTTCAGGCTAGCCATAAGGTATGGCAAGTGTGGCGATAAGAAAACAAACACTCACCAATATGCCCCAACCAAAATATCAAAGTAATGTGGGGATTGTACACACTGTCCCATATGAAGGCTTCACCACACTAATACATCTTCTTTATTCATAATCCCAATGGATTATATCACCACAGTTACGGGGATATACTGATGCTACAGAAGAGTATTGAACCTGATCTGCAGTTATTTTTTAAGTGAGGCCACGCGCAAAGTTGGGCATCCAAAGACAATGGGAGACGAGTTCACAGAGAAGCTGCTACTGGATACACACCCTGTTCCTACGGACTTTGTTATGTGTAGCTTGCAACCAATCCACTTCACCAACATCCACGCAGGTTTCGATAATCACGACATAGCATGAAATGAATTTCCAAATCGATGGCGACCAGGAATTGAAGGTAAACGGATGATGAGGAGCGATGAAGAGTATTGACGGCCAAGGCATCAGATGACGCTTGTGGTGAGGCCGTGATTCAAGTCATTCAGGGATGGAACCGGACTGCGATGGGTGAAGTATTGAGCGCCCGATTGGGAAATGGGCGAACTTGATTGCTCATAACTCGGTCCGAAACCGATATGTACGGTTTAGGGAAAAGTTGAGGTGGATATGAAGCCGATAGGTTTCCCAAATGGGCAGAATGGACCTTGCATTTGGTAGTTAACCTATGGGCCCAACTGTGTATACCTGTCACGCTGCTTGATGAAACCGATCCACTGGGAGAGTTGGAAGGGGCTTTTCGACGATAACGGGGTCCTTAACTTCGGCAGCTGCTCTACCCCCCCCCGCCCAAATTCATCTCCGAATGACCCAATCCCGCTCCTGGTCCAGATTAGCCTCTGGCGATATTACATTTCATTTCGTTCCTGGGACCGTATAAGATTGGCGGGGATATGGCGGGGTGGGGGGGGATTTCGGAATGTATTTCGTCCCACCGAAGAGGCTCATTGTTCGCAGCCCACCTTTCCGCCCGGAGAAACCGTTGTATCAGTCCGCTGGGCTTAGGATCACTCAATTGTCACCGGCCAGAGAATCCGAACCCCGGAAGGAATGGTGAGTCAATAAAGGCTGGTGTTGCCCGCAGCTTTACCGATGGAGAAGCATCCCACATCCACGTATGACACGGGTGATCGAGAACATTTCATCTCGCGAAGAAAGGGTCACGTCGGTGGGATCCGTTGAATCCAAGTCAAACATCCCGGCTGGATCCCAAACAAGACAGTGAGCAGATGGCTGGGCTGGGTATGGTTAAGCTAGGTTGGACACCAAGTAGAACCATCATGAAACCGGTCACCCACCACAGTCATATCTCGCGAGTCGACTACACGACAGTGCGCCTCTGCATGGTGTCAGAAGCCGCTAGAACACTGCATACTTGGGCAACCATTCTTGACCATTGGGGAATAAATTTACCAACCGTTTGTTTTAGAACCACACGAGCCACCCCTTCGAGTCCATATCCGGGAGGGGTTTCAGCGGGACCGCGTCGCCGAGAGAGCATTGGTGGGGTAGCATTTCTGGCCACTGCGAGAAGAGCCGGACCATAGCCGTCGAGGGTTCTAGTGGCGCCATCATCACCGCCGAATGATCCTGCCCATCGAAATGTGCGGATGGTCATACATTACTAGGTGCCACCAAGGGAAGCATATTTGGTGTAGACTTCGGTTGGCTTCGACCTCAATCTGCACCAACAGCACAGCGTATCAAGGCACGACCAAACGGTGGATCGATTTCCGGGCCAATTTCTGAACTCTCGAGAGAATTCCATATCGGTGATGAACAGTGACACTCAGGTTACGTTCACTTGGTGGCGATGGAGAGATATCCAAATTCCCCTCACGAAAACCTGCATCGGTCCACGAAGCCCTTCTGATATTGGATTCAGCTACAGGGCGGCCGCGTTCCCGTTTCTTCCCTTGCATGATAAACCGCCGTCTGCCAACAGACGGCTGACACCAGGAAGTTCCCACTTCACCGCCAGATGAATACAGGCGATTATCAAGTGGCAAAACCTGTTCGCTTATGACTCACTACCAATCGGGGGGATTGATCCCATCGGATGGTTTTCTACACTAGCTACTTCTGCCCAACCGGTCGTGGCCACTCTCTGGGAATTCAAGGAAGCCCATAACAGTGACTGCCTATTGTCGCTGGCCAATTTCAATAGAATGTCTTGCCCACAGTTGCATAGTAGTACACCACCACTCCCTCCCATATCACCCTGCACATCTATATATATCCGGGATGGGGAGGCCCACCCATCCACACAACATCATTCACATTTATGGTGCAAATGTCAAGACAAAAGAGGCTAGATGCATGTTATTCCCCGAGTAGGAAGCACCTGGTCAATCTGGCCAAGCCCTTCCTCAGGAAGTACCCAAAAGCCACCTCAACTACGAAGGGGTTGAAATATTGGCTACCCCCTAGTGGCCACTCTACATGGTGCCAAGGCTCACGACGCAGGGAAGAACCCAAAGGGCGGGGGAGGTTGACATGTATTGTACAACCTGCAAGTATGACGGACTCGGTAGCTGGTACGTTGGTAATGATGACAGTTAGCTGATGAATCATCTTCGGTGCAAGCCGATCTCGAGTATGGATTAAAAACGGGTGTATTAAGAGAAGACATTTCGTCGTCACAGACATGTACACATACATGGTCATGGGGGAGTATGAGAGAAACATCGTCGGTGAATGAGTGTGGTTTATATTTACAGTCTCCTAGTAACGATGGGTATCCAATAAATAATCCATCCCGCAGATGTCTGCCAAGACCGGATTTCCGCCGGATCACCGTTTCGACGGGATGTAATCCTGACAGCAAAAGAAGGGTGAGTCCAGGGCAAATCGGTGCACTCTACGAGACCCCGTACAAACCTGGGAGGAAAGTCGTCGCGCGCTCAGTCGCTCCACCATACCACAGATCCGGGCGAATTCCAGATGCTCCTCCAGGCCATGGTCGATCATCACGCATTGATTGTAAAGGGAGTGTCGAGAGGAAGAGGCGACGTACATCTGCAGCTCGGCAGTAGCATCTGCACACTGATCAGTCGAATGGCCCCGATGACAGTAGGTGCATGTACCGAGCGGTTTGGGGTGGCTCTTGGCGTAGCGTTGCGACCGTATTAGAAGCATGGTGAACAGGAAGAAAGGTTCGTCTCGCTTCAGGATGGCCTTCACCCAACCTTTATACCCACCCTCGCCAGACAACCTGTCTCAGATCGGGATGAAAAAGGAGGACGAATGAAGCGATGCCCCTTGTCAGTGGATGAATCGCGATTTAGCTATTCCAAGCGAATCCATCATTATTTCAGCCCGATTCATTTGTCCATTTATCTTGTGAAATACTCCCGCTTCTCCCTTGAACTGGCACATTCCTGTTCCCGCCATTTCAGTGGACCGCCCAATGGCCGCCCGTCCCAGCGACACATCCACCACCACTCAGCCAACCCCCATGACCCTTGGGGAAACACGCTCACGAAAGAGGTTCGTCTTCCAAGGGGTCAGCCGGGAAGCTAGCGAAACTTGAATAAGATGAGATTCCAATTAGACGGGGCCTAAATCAAGTTAAATTGGCGTCGATTTTCTACACAGCCTTCTCCTAAACTATTTATTGTCCTTGGCGGCATCCCATCCGTCAGACAAGTCTTCAGTATTGGCAATGATCCCCTTGGAAGGCAATGTGGACATCTCTCGACTGGCATCTTACGTATCGACCCGCCTTTGGCTCGGCACTCGACAAGCGGCCGGGTCGGTGGAGTTCCTCGAGCAGCAGAAGATCACCCATATCTTGGTGGTGGGGAAGAACCTGGCCCCAGCCTTCCCCTACAAATTTGTATACGAGACGATCCCGGTGCTGGACAGAGACGAGGAAAACATACTGCAATACTTTGATCAGGCCTACGAGTTTATCAGTGGGGCGCTGGACCAATCCCCCTACAACACAGTCCTCCTCCACTGCTCCATGGGGATCTCCAGCAGCGCGGCGTTCGCGGTGGCGTATCTGATGCGTCGCTACCAGCTCCGTTTCGAGTACGCACTGGAGAGGATTCGCCAGTGTCGCAAATGCGTGTGTCCCAATCAGAACTTCCGCCGCCAGCTGGCATTGTACGAGACCATGAACTATCGGGTTCGAAAGATAAGCTTCATGTATCTGAAGTTCTCCACCGCGATGGCGTTCGAGAAGAATCGTGGCACGCTGGTCTGACGGTGTTCGATGCGGTGCAATGTGATGTGGTCGTGCGGAGTGGAAATTTTCTCCTCGGTGACTCCTCCTTTCGCGCGAAACCCATCATCTACGTCCGACGGGCGTCTCGTATGTAATTATCCCCCCCCCCTCATTTCACCCAAAATAAATATGAATCATCCAAGGATCTTCATTAATTCGGATGACGTATGAAATTTGGGAAATGCTCCGTCCATCGGGTCTAGACCCAGGGAAACCGGAACCATCCCTGACATGGTCTCAAGATGGGTTTGTTTGCTTGCGTGCGTATGGCGCAAATCCCACCTCGTATCAGGGGGAGTCGAGTGATGAAACCCATCGATCCCTCTAGGCCTTCCCTGGCATCCATCTGGCCGGTGGCGACGAAGAACACAACACGGCGAGTCAAGTAAAACGGTATCATGTCGGATTCAAATCCAAGGAGGTGTGACTCGACTGGAAGATTTCCCGAGCGGGCCATGGCTTAGCTCCGCTTTGGATGGATCTAGACCTCGTGGGTGGAAGTGGGTGGAAGTGTTTATTACTATGACTGGTATGAAGTAGGGCGCACAGTGCTTTTTTGACCGGGGGTATGAACCGGTCCGCTTAGAGCGTGACATAGGTAAATCCGCCTACAAGTGCTACGAACCAACCGGCTGTTAGCGTGCGGCTGGCGCCAGAAGACACCCTGCTTGCCGTAGGAGCGGAAACACTGGCGGTGGGGGTGGTGGCCAAGGAGCTGGAGGCGCTGGTGGTTGGCAGGGTGGAATTGGCCTTTTTGTTGTTGTTTGGGGCGTCTCGGTACATAGGAATCCGGTTCCCTAGGCAATCAGCCACCGTCTCCAGCGTGTAGTTCTTGCCGCGGATCAAGTCAATGATCCTGTCGGTCATGCTTACGCTGAAATCTTCAATGTCATGTTGCAGAGAGATGAAGCTGCTGGTGGGGGTGCCACGGTTCAGCTCCTGCTCGATGTTCGTGTAGACCAACTCGTACTTCGATGGATCTCCGTGGTAACGCCAATCTTGGTTCAGGATCGGATGAATATTAGGTGCCGCGATAAGATGGGAGTGTGATTGCTTACCATTGGAGTCGACGTTCCAGTTGATGATGGTGTAATTCATTTGCACCAGGGTTGACCGGGTGCTGTCGTTACACTCGCCATAGGGAGGCCTAATTATGGTTAATTAGCGTCTGTAATCCCCGCCAATGAGCAGTCCGGAACCTACCTCATATAGTTGGGAGTCACTTTAATCACGTTATGGACTGCCTGCTCCACAAGAGTCATCTCCTCTCTGATTTGGGCATCAGTCATGTTATTGAGGTGTGGATGGGTGTTGGTATGTAGGGCTATCTGGTGGCCATCATCGTAGGCTTGCTTGAGAAAGCCAGAGGTGGAGGGCTCGTTCACGTTCACGCCCAAGACAAAGAAAGTAGCTGTGACTTGTTTCTCTTTTAGGGTTTTCAACAGTGCAGGAGTAAATTGGCTAGGTCCTGATATGGAAGATGTCAGTCAAGGCTCATCCCACAAATCAGACTACTGGCTTACCATCATCAAATGTCAGAGCAAACACGCCCGGCTTTTCACAGCTCAGGACAATCCCTTCACCGATATCTTGTGCGTGCACCAACGTTGCAAGGAGGGTGGTGAGGATTAAAAATCTTTGGGCTAATGTGGATATATTCATGTTGATCTATTATACTGTAACGATCTATGAGAAGAAGTGGGAATAAAGATGGTTGGAACATGTGCCTCGACCGCGTCTATTTATTTCCTTCCCTCAACATACATATATGCAGGAGAGTTCATCAGATAGCATATCAAGGAAGTCAGCTTGTGCTGTCAGCACTTAGATAGGGATCGGCCAAAGAGGGCTTCTCAGATGTGCAATCAAAATTGGAACCAAGTGCATTGTGCTGCTCTTGTAGGGGCTTCATCAACACCCATCGGTGCGCGGCTACATCGGGCCCGTATATGTACTCACCCAGCTCCCCTACAGCAAAGGGATTTTTGAGCAAGGGAATTAGGTAAGCACGGAGTTAGGCAAAACTCGTAAGTTGTTTACATCAGCGCTTAGGCGGGGCCTGGGCTAGGGTTGGAGGGGACTAAGCTGGTGAATCTTCGAAGAGGAAAAATTTTCAGCTCGACGGAATTGGGGTGGCACACACTTCCATTTTGACATTCCATGCTTTTCTGGTCACAAATCAATCCAGGTTGAGCAAAGCTGCCTGGTGATTGGCCGGGAAGCACCCCAAATATATCCATCTACCTTTCCGAGTGGATGGACGCGTGAAAATACGTATCTTGCATGCAGGTGGATGAGAGCTGCGCTCAAGAAAAATTTGAGTCCTTCCATATCCAGGAGGCAAGAGAAAAATATGGGGTATCCCATGGGGGGCTTCCTCAGGTATATATTCTAATTATGCGGGGGAGCATCCAGTCAAGTCAGTTAATCCTTTCTTACTACTACTAACACTCAAACATGGCCCCCACTGGTGACGCTACTGCCGGAGCTAAGCTCTTCAAGACCCGTTGTGCCCAATGCCACACCGTTGAGGAAGGTGGTGCCCACAAGGTCGGTCCTAACCTTCACGGTCTCTTCGGACGTAAATCCGGTACCACCCCTGGATTCACCTTCACCGCTGCCAACATCAACAAGGCTGTTGTCTGGGATGAGGAAACTTTGTTCGACTACCTCGAGAACCCCAAGAAGTACATCCCTGGTACCAAGATGGCCTTCGCTGGTTTCAAGAAGCCTAAGGATCGTGCTGACTGCGTCGCCTACCTCAAGGAATCTACTGCCTAAGCGAGTCCCATCCTCATACATATAATCTGCATCAATCCTTTTGTTCCCATCCAATATCATATGTACACAACCAGTTCCCCTGCTACTCACGCGTAATCTAACATCCACATACCAAACAGTAGAATAAAAGTTGATTACCAAGGAATTCTCCATTCCATCTCCCATTGCTCTGCCCATAACCATCAACAATCGTGCATGGCCTCGCATGGGCGGTCAACAACGGCGTGTTGTGATGGGTAGTATTTCTGCATAATGAGGCGCATCTGGCAATTGCGTGTGGATGTATTTACTTGGTAAGAAGTTAATAAAAAATCCCACAGCGGGGCGCAACAGATATGAGATGAATATGTTCGCAAAGTCTAATTCACAGAAACCACCCAACTTGGTGAAGTGGGCGGCGATATCCCAACAAGTGGTGTTTGAGGAAAGGAAATCAGTCAAAGGTAAAGTGAACAAATCTACAGAAACTATTTAATCTTTTCTAGGTGGTGAGGCTGGGTTAAGTTGGGCCGGGGAGTGGTTGCCGGGATCTTTGATCGAGTCTACTCCAACACTAAATAAAATACGGAACCATCCAGCGTTACATCAATCTTGCCATGTCCATTACATCACAATACAGCAACACCCGCTACTGCCCGATTCTTCACCGCCGTGGCTATTGTGGTGGCCACCGTTCATGCCGTTCCCGTTTTGTGAATCGCGGTTGAACTTTCGGATTTCTCGGACAATATTGTAAAAAGCCTCGTCAACATTGATCCGTTGCTTGGCGGATGTCTCAATGAAGGGACAGTTGAATTGTCGAGCGAGGTCTTTTCCCTCTATAGTAATCAAGAGGTAGGTTAGTTGTGCGCGTGAAGGGGGGGGAGGGGGGATAATGGTCTCCATTGTGGATGAAACCAACCTTGCGAGGATACTTGTCGTTCACTTTCTAAATCGCATTTGTTCGCAACAATGATAATAGGGAAATAATCGACATCGTTCACGCGTAAAATCTGCTGCTGGAAAGTGCTGATCTCCTCAAAGGAGTGCCTGGAAGTGATACTGTACACAAGGAGAAAGCCCTCGCCTGTACGCATATATTGCTCTCTCATGGCGCTAGAAACTGATTACTATCTGAAGATCCAGGCGTTGCCGAGGTGTGGGTAAGGACTTACTTGTATTCTTCTTGACCGGCAGTATCCAGAACATCCAGCATGGAAATCTCGTCGTCAATCACGCATTGCTTACGGTAAGAATCTAAACATTCAACCAGGCGGTTAGCGTCTCCGCCGGATCTACCAGACTCCAACAACGCTCACCTTCGATAGTGGGATCATATTCGTCTACAAAGTGAGACTGGATAAATTGTATCGTGAGGGCGGATTTACCAACACCTAGGCGTGTTCGAAAGTAGAAAAGAGTCAGTAAAGAGCGCGTAGCCAGGCTATGACAGAGGCTTCCGCATTACTAACCACCACCACCGACTACAACTAGCTTATATTCTCTATGGACTTTGGCAGCCATGACGGGGGTTTCGGGAACGGGTGGAATACAAAAGGGCGTGGTTCAGAGGCAAAACTAAAACTGGCGTAATTCAAAAAAGCTCAACGGCGAGCGCAAGGATAAGTGCGAAAATCCAAAAGTACAGCAGAGGAAGGAAGTTAAGGAGCTGAAGAAAGCTATTATTGCTTGATATGGTCCGATCAAGGGAGATTAAACCTGATGCATCCAACACTCAATGATTAGTTGGAATTCGACAGATAACCAGCTCCCATTAATAATTGTTATATTTGAATAGATTAAATTGGAATTGAATGCCGTACAACAGTCATTCGTTTGTGGTCATTTGTTAGATTCGTAATTTGGAGAATTCTCTATGCATTGGTGCTTCACCTTCAGCGTGGACGCTTCCATCCTGTGCAAAGCAAGTGGCTTCCGTCGTCCTTGTTACACAGTGCATTGGTTATTCGGTACGCGCACGTGTCGTAAGCAAGGGGCAAGCTTAGCTGCATGGCCCAGAAGAGGGTAATGGTTTGGTCAACACGTGTTTGGAGTGGAGTGTGTTACCGAAGTCACAGTCAGATACAATGTTTCAAAAGAGACGTCTGTTTGTAACTAGCAACAATGATCACCACCTCCAATCCAGATACATGGTCATCAGCCGCTTAATCCAGATAAATACTAGATAGACATTTTCCCGTAAACTAAACAATCTTCAAACCACACCACCATTCAAATAACCGCCGATGCCTGTGCCTTCATGACTTCAAGGACTCCGATGAAACAGTGCGTCAACACGATGTATTGGAACTTCTGCCCGCCCCACTATATCTAGTACCTAGGTAAATTACACTGCCTAGTAAGCCTCAATGAGAGGGAAATTTTGCGACGTACTACTGGTTGTTTTGCTTTACCTCGGCGCAACAATTGGAAGCGGGGAGAATTGGAAAGATTTAGATAGACCTCACCTCGATAAAGGCGTGTTCGACGTTCTGCGCTTGCACGCAGAGTATGCAGGTGTGGCTACTTGTTTAAGCAGCGAGGTGGCTGACTGGAGTTGCTATCATTGCGTTGGTGATGGGGAACTCATCGGGGAGTACAAGGATCTGATGACAGGTGGCTCGTCATATGTTGCCATGGACCGGAAGCTGAAGAAGATCATTCTGGGCTTTAGAGGGTTAGTTGAAACCAGGAGCGGCAGAGCTTCAAGGTGGCTAACCGCTTTGTCTTTAGGACCATAAATCTTCAAGGGATCCTTTACGACCTCGACCTCATCCCGATACCCTACATCCAAAACGGCATCAAAGCTAGCATGAAGGTCCACGGGGGGTTTTGGAAGAGCTTTGAGGGGCTGAAGCCTGGCTACAGAAAGCATCTACTGAAGGCTCTGAACATTGCAATCGATCATGGAGAGCCAGAGAAATACGAGATTGTGGTGGTTGGCCTTTCCCTGGTAAGCCCAACATCATCTGGTCATTCGCGACGTTGACGTGGGGTAACCTTGTCGCATTGATTAGGGGGCAGCGTTGGCAACCTTGGGCGGGTTTGACATCAAGCTTATGATGAACAACTACACACAGGTGCCTCAACTCAGCGATGCGCTGCGGCATTTTCGCAAAGACAAGTTCTACCTCCATACCTTTGGCTCGCCCAGAGTTGGAAACCGAGCAATGGCCCAGTTCATGTTTGAGGTAATCTCCGATGGCGAACTCACCCCAAGGGTGCTCCGCGTAGTCAACGCCAACGACCCGGTCCCCCATGGAGGGATGCGATTGTTTGGCTTTCATCACATCCCCCACGAGGTGTGGATCGGACACGATGGGGTCACAACGTTCGAGTGCAACGATGTGATCCACGGGACTGTCCGTGAGGACCCGCTGTGCTCCTTCTCGATAGACTCGTATAACCCGTTGAAGCATATAGAATATTGGGACTTCTCGTTTACTTTGTGTTGACCCCACGCCGAGGGGGTGTTTGGTGGATATGTGTGTTTATTTACAACCGATTATAGCAGATACCATATGATCCATACCGTGGCAACACTCGCGAATGCTTCTAAGGAATAAAACTTGGCAAAACGACTTTTGGCTTCACTCGTGCATGTCACATCCAGTCTTTCTTGACCAGTTAGCTGGTACTGGTAGCTTATCAGCCTAATCGGCGTGGACAACTGTAGGTTCCCGGATTGTAACAGATTCGTCAAGTCACTGATGCGGTCAGCCGTGGCGGGCCATATCGTGTCCGGATAGCAGCAGAGCATCTTCCTTCGGAGCTTCAAGAAGCGATCCAGATACTCGGCTTCGGTGATGTTGAGGGATCCGGCCATTTTGATCAGCGTTCGTAAGCTGACTCCGTTGTCCACGTCATGACCATGTTGAACTGCAGTGTCGTAGAAGATGGCCTTTCCTAGGTTGCTTCGGACGCCCACCTCCCAGGCAAGGTTCATGGCGGGCACCAAGTGTCGTTTATGGCCGACCCGATCTTGGGCACGCCTGAACAACGGGTCGCAAGAGGCCCGCCGCCATACCGCTGGGAACCCGCGTAGTCTACTAACGTCCCCTTTAACGGATATACAGTCGTTCGGATCGGCCAGACGACGCAGCTCGCCCATATACTTCTCAAACGGATTCTCTGAGCCGTTCAACATGCGCTGGTACTCCTCTATCACCATCAAGGGCGTCCCCATTGGCGGTAGTGAAGCCAGCGTAGCCGCAGGTGAAGCCCAGGCCATCTTTCACGTTTCTACAGAAGGGATAGTCCAAGCTGACCTGGAAGCTCTCAAATACATTGGTGATGGATATGATCAATCGACGAGTAATATCTGGGACATCGGAGGCGGAGTTCTCTACTTGTTGGATTGGTCTAGGTGCGCAGGTGGCCGTTGGCAAGCGTCGGAAATCAAACTGGCCGCAATTCTGAGAGTTCACTGCGTATTGCCCTTGACAGTACGGAAAGCCGATCCCGTAAATAGAATGTATGAAGCAGATGGTCGTAAGAAACGCAAAGATTAATACCATTGGGTGGTTGTTGTGTGAAGGCTTGGTTCCGGAGTTTGCTAAATTGCATGAATGGTGCCACCGATACGATGCCAACCTCTAGATGAAGGAATAGATGAATCACGCTGCAAACGTTGGAGGAGTGGTTGAAGTAAGGCTCACGTCGTGGCCACCTGGCCACTTAATATATGACGTTGTGGGATAGATCAGTCACATCCCCTCCTTTTCATTGCATGCTTCTACCCCTCCCTCAAGCTGTAGGTTTTTGTGCAAAGGCGGATAATTTCGAGAAATGCATGGGCGTATAGCAATCGGTGCATAACGCACCAGAATGGTCTAAACGATTTGGCATCTTTAGTGATGAAAAAAACCAACAATGAGCCCAGCTTGATTAGCGATCGAACGGGGTGACTAATGATAGCTCATCCTCCCGATCATTCCAGCCGATGAAATCAGATGCCTCGTCATAATGTTGGTAGTACACGAAATGCAGCCAGTCAAGGTAGGGATCGGTGAATTCATAATTACTTCATGATCTTAAATCAAGGGAAACGCTCGCTTTTGGAAGTTGTTTGGTGTATTTAAAACGTACTGCCGCGCTACTTTCTTCACATTCCCCACCCACCCACCTACCATGTCATTTCCAACTAGAGAAGCGAACATCCACTTTGGATGTATTTTCACCGTATTCCTCATCTGGTTTTTAACCTTGGTCCCTGTTCGACTGGCTCAGCGCCGTGCTGGCTTCGACAACGCCAACCCCCGGCAACAATACGCCAACCTGGTAAGTTGTATCGTCCAGTATCCCGGCAGGACTTCAAAGTAATCTTTTATTGGGATCGATTTCTAGAGCGGATGGGGAAGCCGTGCGGTGGCTTGTAGCAATAATACGTTCGAGGCCTTCGGCTTTTTTGGTATCGCCAGTTTGGTTCACTATCTGGGTAACCCAAGCTCCACGGCTGGTGTTGTGTTTTGTATTCTGTTTGTCGCAGTACGCGCTATCTACCCCTTCCTCTATATCTTTGACTACAGTTCGACCCGGTCTGCTGTATGGGTAATTGGGCTTGCCTGCATCCTAGGGTTGTTCATTGATTCATTCTTGTAACCTGTTGGAAACAACCTAGCTGTAACCATCATTATCATCCTGTTAATATAGTTCAACGTAAACCCCATTTAAGTTCTATCTTGAATATCCTACATAAATGAAATTTTGCAACCAATTCCGTGCATTGATCGTAGTGATTGATAATCGATCAACCGTTGATCGATCCAGACAGTTGATTTCGATCAGGCAAATCAAAATGATTGGAGTTCTAGATTCCAAAACGAAATTGCGGACCAAGCAGCCTTAGAATGGTGGTGCTGATTGATCTGCATGAGGTGTTTACGTTTCCAAGCTCTTTATCAAACCTCGAAATGTCGTCATTGCCACGATTGTGCTCGCAATTGTCAAGGGTTTCGAGGATGAATACTTCAATGGAAGCCTCATTTCTAAACTCGGCATAGCACGTTGTCCTCATTTTGGCCAATCGCTATTTTCCCTCCGACAATTCTTCCAATGGCATAAACTACTCAATGGAAGAGCACTGGCTTTCCGCGAGTCAACCAATCAGTAGGAGCCTCGGTTCCGCATCTCACCTCGGTAAATATTAATAATCACTTGAACATATATGGAAGTGAGGAAGGAATGGAATGAATCACCTATAAATACGGGCGGATGTATCTCTTGGATGTCCCAACAAATTCTCTAGAGTTCATCTACAACACAACAACATGTCCGGATCGGTGAGTGCACGTCTCTACAATTCTTCAGTTATTTCACACTTATCTGATCTTTATCTGATACACAGCAAATCTACAAATTCAAAGTCGGTATGACCTGCTCTGGTTGCACTGGTGCCGTCAACAGAGTTCTCAACAAATTGAGTGGTAACTATCATTTCTCGAGCCGTTGCTTTATCCGTCCTGATCACTGACGTATCTTTCCGTTCCAGGTGTTGAGAAAGTTGACATCTCCTTGGAAGAACAACTCGTTGTTGTTCAAGGAACTGCTTCCCAGGAAGATATCATGAACACCATTAAGAAGACTGGCAAAACCGTCACTCCTCTTTAAATGAGAAGGGTGGATAGTCTTGAAATGTGAAAGTTTGTGGATCCATGGCTTTCACAATACTGTTGTTTGCCAGATACCTCCCGATTTTACAATGTACAATTTTCAGTCACTCGTTTTGGCAGTGCAAAAGCTCAAATTATATGTTCATTTACTCTATATCTAGACGTTGAGATCAATAAAAAATTCGTATCTCACTTGAGTGTTCACCAGTTAACCAGTTGTGGTTCTATACCCAACCGACAGTTACAAACGCAGCAGGACCAGTGATGAGAGTAGATTTGATATGGGCCTTAATCGACAATGAAGCAGCATGTCCCCTCCACTAATGGCCTACATATTACTGTACACAGTCTCGAGAGCGAATTGCAACTATGGTAAACTATCTAAACTGATTCGCAATCTTGTTGATTGTTCAAATGGGACTTTAATCACGCATGCTCAAGACAATGACTATGGAATCCCTGGTTAACCAAAAAACAAACTCACGAACAGGTCCCCTCCCAATATCTTTCATTGTACACTCAGCCAAGGTTCCAAAATTCATGAGGATGTTAAAAATGGTGAGGTTATGTTCACCAGCTTATCATGGAATTCAAAATCCGCACAAAATCCTCTGAAACAAACGAAACACCGGTAATGGTTTCTACATTGTGTTGCTACGGTATTCTTGGAACGGTGATGAATCCAGAGGTAAGTTGGGGATTCATGCATACTACCGGTAGCAGTACCACAGTAGAGACGCAATCCTAGGTAAAGAAAATACCGGTCCAAGACCATTCGAATGAAACCATTTTTCCTTTCTGGTCACTGACTAGTTCGCTCATCAAACCTGGGAATGAATCGAGTCACGTTCATGGCTGATGTTTTCACATCATCAATATGGAAAGGATTGACCCCAGTACAAGGATTCCAATGGGTTTATTAACTTCAGGTTCCACTCACGTATTAGCTTCCGAATAGAAATCAAGTCATCCCAGTTACTTATCGCACCTGAAAGACTAGAAGCTTGCCGCAATACAGGTACGAATACTTGGGAGATATCGTCATAATAGCTTTGGCTGGTGGAGAGGTGACTCCCGTGACACTGGAGTGTCATTTAGCATGCCCCGGGGGTTGAGAATAGCCTATTATCAAGCAACAAAGTCTAGGCTAACATGATATTGTCCGGTATGATGAGCATGTGCTCACCATCTCTAGTGTTTAAGCAAAGACCATCCAACAACCTCTCAGTGAGCTGGTAGTACCATGGTTTCTGTTACCGGTGCTGCTATTATTAGGTATATCGCTTCCGAAGAAATCTCCGGCTCTAGTATAGCTAGTCCACATGTAACCGGGGGTATCGCTTAGTATTTTCCCAAGGATGATTGAGATTCCCAGGTAAAGTGCCATTCATCCTTTAACTCAAGGTTACCTAAGATCCCATCAGCCTTCCAAACCTCTGATGCAACCAGTATATTTCCATATGAAAACTATAAACGTAGGATAATAAAAAAAAACCAACATCCAGTATCGTGGAAATCGCGCTTAGCTATAGAACCAGATGGCCAGCAGCTCAACGCAATGAAATGACTGTAGAATGTAAAGTATGGTGAAATCCTACGCCCAAGAGAGCTAATAAGAAGCAGCCACCCAATAAAATTGGAAATTACAAGACAATTATCACAAGTTACCAAATGAAACACTCCACAAAGTCATAATGTAGACGCGTCGCACGAGGTATAGCCGCCTACACAAAACACTTTCCATCTAACATATACTGCTATATGCCAAATCAACCAAATTGGCAATGGTACAGATTTCTTATCAACTGACGGAATGGTGCCTACAATATTCACATCTACGTTCCCGAAATATGGAAAGGATCGGCAAGTGTTCCCAGGGAGATATTCGCAATTACTAGCCATTCCATATATTACAGATAACTTGTTCAACATTGCACCGTTTCCATAATAGCAAGCGGATGGGTATAGAATATCCCGATTCAAGGAATTTGCGTAGTCACCCAGGAGAAAAACTCGCTATGCTCATGAGAAATCGTAATAATTATAATCTGGATACACTACAGCACATGGGTAGAGAGCCTATCAATTGCAAAATGTCATGATGCTGATTGAGTCCGTTCTACCAGTTTTCAGTATGTTAATCACGATGCCAAAAGAAGCAGGTTTTCAACAGAGCTCCAGTTCCAACACAAATATATAAAGGGACGAGCCAACTGCTAAAACAGACAACAGACAGCGTTTCAGCACTATCGCTATGGTTAACATTCGCACTTTCACTTTAGGCTCCCTGGTTGCCATCCTCTTGACTGCTCAGTTGACCGAGGCTCAAATCGTTGATGTCTCCAACAAGTACATCGTCAAGATCAAGCAGGGTGCTGATTCCAACAAAGGTAATGTGGGAGTGATCTAAGATAGTATTGCCAATTCTAACCCATTCTATTGACTGGTTTCACAGTTGATCAATTCTTGAAGACGAAGCTTGACCAATATAACCGTGGCCGCAGTGGTAACAATGGACTGAAGAACGAGCTCAAGAGCAAGTTCTCTCTGAAGAACTTCAACGCCTATGCCGGTACCCTCAGCCAAGGCTTGGTCACCGAGCTCAAGGCTCATGGGGATGTCGAGTATGTCGAGGCTGAGCAAGTGTTCACCATCTCCGGTGTCCAGACCAACCCTCCAAGCTGGGGTCTTCCGAGAATCTCTCAGCGCACCCGTGACACCAGTGCCCCCTACAACTACCCCGACTCAGCTGGTGAAGGAGTTGATGTGTACATCATCGATACTGGTATCAATGTCAAGCACACCGAGTTCAGTGGCAGAGCTACCCTCCCTGTGAGCTTCATCACTGGCGAGGCTACTGATGATCTCAACGGTCACGGTACCCACGTGTCAGGCACTGTTGGTGGCAACACCTATGGTGTGGCCAAGAAGGCCAAGCTCATCGGAGTCAAGGTACTGAGTGGCAGTGGAAGCGGCACCACCTCCGGGGTCATCTCTGGAGTCAACTGGGTTGCCGAGCAAGCCAAGAAGAGTGGCCGCAAGAGTGTTGCCAACATGTCACTTGGTGGAGGTAACAGTGAGGCATTGAAACAGGCTGTCAACGCTGCTGTCCAGGCTGGCGTCACCTTCATTGTTGCTGCAGGTAATGAGAGCCAAGATGCCTGCAATGTCACCCCTGCCAATGCCGATCAAGCATTCGCGGTTGGAGCTACCACCATCTCCGACACCTCAGCCAGCTTCAGCAACTATGGCAAGTGTGTGAAGATCTTGGCCCCAGGCCAGGATATCACATCAGCCTGGATTGGAAGCACCAACGCATCGAACAAGATCTCGGGCACCAGTATGGCCAGCCCCCATGTTGCTGGTGTTGCAGCACTGTATTTGTCCCAAGGGGGATTGAACAGCCCAGCTGAAGTCTACTCAGCCCTTCAATCGAAGGCTACCAAGAATGCGATCACTGGATTGAAGGGAACTACACCCAACCTTTTGGTGTTCAACTCCAACCAGTAAGTTTGGATGATCACAACATTTCGAGCAGGATATGATTCAAATAAATACCAAGTTGAGATTCTTATAATAATCATTAATATAAAGCGGAATACAACAAACAGAAGAGGCCATTTGAAGAGCATGCATAGCAATGGGCTAATCTTCAGTAACTCAACAGATGGTCGGTATAGACAAGATTTAAGATAGGAAAAGTAGTGGTACATGCGACTTGAGCGCCCCCGAATACGAGTAAGCCGAGTTGCTCATAACGTTACCGTGGTTGCGAATATTATATGGAAAGCGACTCAATCAAGTTGCATATATCGTATCAATGATTATTTATCAGTAATTATATTCAAATCAAAAGTTACCTGAATTCTCCTGGCTTTGTGACAATCCAGTTGCGAACACCATTACCATTCCTGAAGCATGGAAAGAATCTGCAGCTGATTAGTCAGATGCATCGAGAAGTCCAGTCAACTACGCAATAGTCCAGAACCAGTGCACATACTAGTTTCTGGGCACTCAGAAAATGCACATATACCCCAGACTGATTCGCTGTTGTTCGTGGGAGTTCCGAATATCAATGAGGTTTGATCACGAGAGAAATGTAGGTCATCGTATCGAGATATGCATTAGCCAATTTAGTAGATAATCCGAGGCGGGGAAGTTCCCAAGACTATCATCTGCGTGCTTGAATGTAACCATCAATCCTGCGATTCAGTCAGGTAATATGAATGTGGAACATAGCTAGATTGATTCTTCATGAAGCTATAAAACTGGGCAATCGCACTTTCCAATGTATCATCACACGTTGAAGCATTCATTATATCATGGTCAATTTCCGCACTTTCACTCTGGGCTCTTTGGTTGCCATTCTCCTGACTGCTCAGTTGACCGAGGCTCAAATCGTGGATGTCTCCAACAAGTACATCGTCAAGATCAAGGAAGGGGCCGATTCCAACAAAGGTATGCTTGTAGTGATTGGGCAGCCCTAGTGTCAGAGAATTAGGCGACTAATCGATGGTTATCGTTGTCTTTTATAGTGGACCAATTCTTGAAGACGAAGCTTGACCAATATAACCGCGGTCGTAGTGGCAACAACGGACTGAAGAACGAGCTCAAGAGCAAGTTCTCTCTGAAGAACTTCAACGCATATGCCGGTACTCTTAGCCAAGGCTTGGTCACCGAGCTCAAGGCTCATGGAGATGTCGAGTATGTCGAGGCTGAGCAAGTGTTCACCATCTCCGGTGTCCAGACCAACCCTCCAAGCTGGGGTCTTCCGAGAATCTCTCAGCGCACCCGTGACACCAGTGCCCCCTACAACTACCCCGACTCAGCTGGTGAAGGAGTTGATGTGTACATCATCGATACTGGTATCAATGTCAAGCACACCGAGTTCAGTGGCAGAGCCACCCTCCCCGTGAGCTTCATCACTGGCGAGGCTACTGATGATCTCAACGGTCACGGCACCCATGTGTCAGGTACTGTTGGTGGTAACACCTATGGTGTGGCCAAGAAGGCCAAACTCATCGGAGTCAAGGTGCTGAGTGGCAGTGGAAGCGGCACCACCTCCGGGGTCATCTCTGGAGTCAACTGGGTTGCCGAGCAAGCCAAGAAGAGTGGCCGCAAGAGTGTTGCCAACATGTCACTTGGTGGAGGTAACAGTGAGGCATTGAAACAGGCTGTCAACGCTGCTGTCCAGGCTGGCGTCACCTTCATTGTTGCTGCAGGTAATGAGAGCCAAGATGCCTGCAATGTCACCCCTGCCAATGCCGATCAAGCATTCGCCGTTGGAGCTACCACCATCTCTGACACCTCGGCCAGCTTCAGCAACTATGGCAAGTGTGTGAAGATCTTGGCCCCAGGCCAGGACATCACATCAGCCTGGATTGGAAGCACCAATGCATCGAACAAGATCTCGGGCACCAGTATGGCCAGCCCCCATGTTGCTGGTGTTGCAGCACTGTATTTGTCCCAAGGGGGATTGAACAGCCCAGCTGAAGTCTACTCAGCCCTTCAATCGAAGGCCACCAAGAATGCGATTACTGGATTGAAGGGCACCACCCCTAACCTTTTGGTGTTCAACTCCAACCAGTAAGTTTGGATGATCACAACGTTTCGAGCAGGATATGATCAAATAAATACCAAGTTAAACCTTTTATGATGAGCACCAAGTTGAAAGGAAATGAAACTAAGAGAATAGGAATATACTGGAAAGTGTGCGTATCACCGGGTCAACACCAATAGAACCAAGGTAATTTTTCTAGATTAATCGTAAATCAAGAAGGGGTTTCCATCTGCGAATAATTATAGTTTACTGACCTTTACCGCGGTTATGGATATTTGGTGGGAAGCAAAACCAAAGGTGTATTTTATCATATTGCCGTATCCCAGTTTATTTGAAACAGAGGGCTCCAGTAATAGTAATTCACCATACAACTGGACGTTTGGTAATCCCTCATTGCAAGATAGTAATTAGGGTATGGACACCATCGCCATTCCGGAAATATGGAAAGGATCGGCAAATGTTGAGTCAGGTGCATCGAGAAGCCCAGTTGACCACGCAATGGTCAAAACTCGATGGTCACACCAGTCTTTAGGGATTCCGAAAAGGATCCACATTCCATGCTGATTCGCTATTCTTTGTGAGGGTTTGAATATCAAAGAGATTTAATCACGTGAGAAATGTAGCACATCGTATCGAGATACGAATTAGCCAGTGTAGTAGTTAATCCGTGATGGGGAAATTCCCATGACCAGCACCTTTGTGCTACAAAGTACCTAGCAATCTTGCAGTTTAATAAGGTAAGGAACATTTTGGACCACGTCTGGATTGAGCACCCTTGAAACTATATAACGTAGCAGCTGCGCATTGCAATATATCATCACTTATTGAATCATCTATTTTATCATGGTCAATTTCCGCACTTTCACTTTGGGTTCCCTGGTTGCCATTCTTCTGACTGCTCAGTTGACCGAGGCTCAAATCGTGGATGTCTCCAACAAGTACATCGTCAAGATCAAGGAAGGGGCCGATTCCAACAAAGGTATGCTTGTAGTGATTGGGCAGCCCTAGTGTCAGAGAATTAGGCGACTAATCGATGGTTATCGTTATCTTTTATAGTGGACCAATTCTTGAAGACCAAGCTTGACCAGTATAACCGCGGTCGTATTGGTAACAACGGACTGAAGAACGAGCTCAAGAGCAAGTTCTCTCTGAAGAACTTCAACGCATATGCCGGTACTCTTAGCCAAGGCTTGGTCACCGAGCTCAAGGCTCATGGAGATGTCGAGTATGTCGAGGCTGAGCAAGTGTTCACCATCTCCGGTGTCCAGACCAACCCTCCAAGCTGGGGTCTTCCGAGAATCTCTCAGCGCACCCGTGACACCAGTGCCCCCTACAACTACCCCGACTCAGCTGGTGAAGGAGTTGATGTGTACATCATCGATACTGGTATCAATGTCAAGCACACCGAGTTCAGTGGCAGAGCCACCCTCCCCGTGAGCTTCATCACTGGCGAGGCTACTGATGATCTCAACGGTCACGGCACCCATGTATCAGGCACTGTTGGTGGCAACACCTATGGTGTGGCCAAGAAGGCCAAGCTCATCGGAGTCAAGGTGCTGAGTGGCAGTGGAAGTGGCACCACCTCCGGGGTCATCTCTGGAGTCAACTGGGTTGCTGAGCAAGCCAAGAAGAGTGGCCGCAAGAGTGTTGCCAACATGTCACTTGGCGGAGGTAATAGTGAGGCATTGAAGCAAGCAGTCAACGCTGCTGTCCAGGCTGGCGTCACCTTCATTGTTGCTGCAGGTAATGAGAGCCAAGATGCCTGCAATGTCACCCCTGCCAATGCCGATCAAGCATTCGCCGTTGGTGCCACCACCATCTCCGACACCTCGGCCAGCTTCAGCAACTATGGAAAGTGTGTGAAGATCTTGGCCCCAGGCCAGGATATCACATCAGCCTGGATTGGAAGCACCAATGCATCGAACAAGATCTCGGGAACCAGTATGGCCAGCCCCCATGTTGCTGGTGTTGCAGCGCTGTATTTGTCCCAAGGGGGATTGAACAGCCCAGCTGAAGTCTACTCAGCCCTTCAATCGAAGGCTACCAAGAATGCGATTACAGGACTGAAGGGTACTACCCCCAACCTTTTGGTGTTCAACTCCAACCAGTAGATGGTTTACTACAAACGTCAGGTCTCTAACACATCATAACACAAGCGAAGGAGAATAAAGGCGCATTACCCAAAATGTTATTTTATTTGCAAATTGAGTACTATATACATGCCGCATATCGTTAACTTGTTAAACTATTAAATCTAAAATATTTCTCAGAATTGTAGAAGTATTGATGTAACCATCACGTGATAGCATGATCAAACGTTCAGTTGGTAATGTACCGGATTTTAGGATAGAGAACGAAAAGTCCACGAAAATGCTCGACGGCCAGAAATTTTGTCATATTAACATGATGAAAATAGCACTAGTATATAAGGAGTATTACCAGATCGCTCATCCGCTCACATTATTGCATCCGGGGAAATTGTGAGCCTGATTCCAGAGAGAGGGATAGGATCGGTAAATAAATATACAATAATCAATAATATAATGGGCAATAACTCGTTTCCAACAGGTTACGAATGTGATTTTTTTGCTTGGTGGGTTACTTGCCTTATCAATGACTAAACATGATATTAACGGCATCTTGCAGATATTACCCATCTTTTTAGCGTAACTTGGACCGCGATTATCAGCCATATCATATAAATCTTCCCACTGACTCTGAAGATATGTCTTAAACACAAGCAACAGAATCTCAACTAGGGTATTACCGGGAACCATCACACTACCTTCACACCAGAGTGTGGAAAACTATAAGAAGACGAAGAAGCCGTTGATTCTAGATATCAAACCTTAACCATCAATAATATCATGGTCAATTTCCGCACTTTCACTTTGGGCTCCCTGGTTGCCATTCTTCTGACTGCTCAGTTGACCGAGGCTCAAATCGTGGATGTCTCCAACAAGTACATCGTCAAGATCAAGGAAGGCGCTGACTCCAACAAAGGTAGGCTTGCAGTCCCTAGGTGGCCCTGACATTGCAGGATGAGGCAAATAATTAATGGTTATCGTTGTCTTTTATAGTGGACCAATTCTTGAAGACGAAGCTTGACCAATATAACCGTGGCCGCAGTGGTAACAATGGACTGAAGAACGAGCTCAAGAGCAAGTTCTCTCTGAAGAACTTCAACGCATATGCCGGCACCCTCAGCCAAGGCTTGGTCACCGAGCTCAAGGCTCATGGAGATGTCGAGTATGTCGAGGCTGAGCAAGTGTTCACCATCTCCGGTGTCCAGACCAACCCTCCAAGCTGGGGTCTTCCAAGAATCTCTCAGCGCACCCGTGACACCAGTGCCCCCTACAACTACCCCGACTCAGCTGGTGAAGGAGTTGATGTGTACATCATCGATACTGGTATCAATGTCAAGCACACCGAGTTCAGTGGCAGAGCTACCCTCCCCGTGAGCTTCATCACTGGCGAGGCTACTGATGATCTGAACGGTCACGGTACCCATGTGTCAGGCACTGTTGGTGGCAACACCTATGGCGTGGCCAAGAAGGCCAAGCTCATCGGAGTCAAGGTACTGAGTGGCAGTGGAAGCGGCACCACCTCCGGGGTCATCTCTGGAGTCAACTGGGTTGCCGAGCAAGCCAAGAAGAGTGGCCGCAAGAGTGTTGCTAACATGTCGCTTGGCGGAGGTAATAGCGAGGCATTGAAGCAAGCAGTCAACGCTGCTGTCCAGGCTGGCGTCACCTTCATTGTTGCTGCAGGTAATGAGAGCCAAGATGCCTGCAATGTCACCCCTGCCAATGCCGATCAAGCATTCGCTGTTGGAGCTACCACCATCTCCGACACCTCGGCCAGCTTCAGCAACTATGGCAAGTGTGTGAAGATCTTGGCCCCAGGCCAGGACATCACCTCAGCCTGGATTGGAAGCACCAATGCATCGAACAAGATCTCCGGCACCAGTATGGCCAGCCCCCATGTTGCTGGTGTTGCAGCACTGTATTTGTCCCAAGGGGGACTGAACAGCCCAGCTGAAGTCTACTCAGCCCTTCAATCGAAGGCCACCAAGAATGCGATTACAGGGCTGAAGGGCACCACCCCCAACCTTTTGGTGTTCAACTCAAACCAGTGAACTTGATTTTGCGCAATGTTTTCAGAAATGATTCAAATAAATACTATGGTGAAAATATTCTAAAAATCCGTTAAGAGAACAAGACGAATTATCGCAGGTAAGTATCACAGTGGGCCAATCCGCAATAGCTTTGCTAATACGTTTTACGAGAGTGTAAAAGAGATATTTAGATAAAATCCAATCCTGCGAAGGTGATCGATACAGTCAAGATTTTGGAATGGAAGATTAATGTTACATGAGACTTGGATGTGTCCGACTGTGGATAAGCCCAATTACATACCACTTTATCTTGCGTAAGAAGCTATCGTTGAAAGTTGCATATCGCAATATTCCCAAATCCATGACAATAAAAACCGGCCATGGTTTCCCATGACGATATAGTAATAAAACTGCGAGTACTATTACAATTCCCGAAAAATGGAAAGGATCTACAGTTGCTTAGTGAGATTTGTCAAGGTGCTCGGTTAACTACATGTTTGTCAAGAACAGGTGATGATACTAGTTTCCCGGGATTTTCAAAACGGACGGGCACCTCTGACTGATTCGCTATTTCTTGGGTGAGTTCCGAGGATCAAGGAAGTTTGATCATGTGAGGGATGTAGTACATCGCGTCGCGATGCGAGGTACATTAGCCAATTTAGTAGATAATTCGTGGTGGGAAAATTCCCAAGACTATCATCTACGTGCTCTCCAGTAACTATTGATCTTGTTGGTGAATCAGGCAAGGTGAATATGTAAGACCATCGCTGGATTGATCACCCATGAAGCTATAAAACTGGGCAACCGCGCTTTGCAATGTATCATCACTCATTGCATCATCTATTTTATCATGGTCAACTTCCGCACTTTCACCCTGGGCTCTTTGGTTGCCATTCTCCTGACTGCTCAGTTGACCGAGGCTCAAAGCGTGGATGTCTCAAACAAGTACATCGTCAAGATCAAGGAAGGCGCTGACTCCAACAAAGGTATGCTTGTTGTGCCTAGGTAGCGCTGATATTATAGGATAATGCGACTCATCAATGATTACCATCATCTTTTATAGTGGATCAGTTCTTGAAGACCAAGCTTGACCAATACAACCGCGGGCGTAGTGGCAACAACGGACTGAAGAACGAGCTCAAGAGCAAGTTCTCTCTAAAGAACTTCAACGCATATGCCGGCACCCTCAGCCAAGGCTTGGTCACCGAGCTCAAGGCTCATGGGGATGTCGAGTATGTCGAGGCTGAGCAAGTGTTCACCATCTCCGGTGTCCAGACCAACCCTCCAAGCTGGGGTCTTCCAAGAATCTCTCAGCGCACCCGTGACACCAGTGCCCCCTACAACTACCCCGACTCAGCTGGTGAAGGAGTTGATGTGTACATCATCGATACTGGTATCAATGTCAAGCACACCGAGTTCAGTGGCAGAGCTACCCTCCCCGTGAGCTTCATCACTGGCGAGGCTACTGATGATCTCAACGGTCACGGTACCCACGTGTCAGGCACTGTTGGTGGCAACACCTATGGTGTGGCCAAGAAGGCCAAGCTCATCGGAGTCAAGGTGCTGAGTGGCAGTGGAAGCGGCACCACCTCCGGGGTCATCTCTGGAGTCAACTGGGTTGCCGAGCAAGCCAAGAAGAGTGGCCGCAAGAGCGTTGCTAACATGTCGCTTGGCGGAGGTAATAGCGAGGCATTGAAGCAAGCAGTCAACGCTGCTGTCCAGGCTGGCGTCACCTTCATTGTTGCTGCAGGTAATGAGAGTCAAGATGCCTGCAATGTCACCCCTGCCAATGCCGATCAAGCATTCGCGGTTGGTGCTACCACCATCTCCGACACCTCGGCCAGCTTCAGCAACTATGGCAAGTGTGTGAAGATCTTGGCTCCAGGCCAGGACATCACATCAGCCTGGATTGGAAGCACCAATGCATCGAACAAGATCTCGGGAACCAGTATGGCCAGCCCCCATGTTGCTGGTGTTGCAGCACTGTATTTGTCCCAAGGGGGATTGAACAGCCCAGCTGAGGTCTACTCAGCCCTTCAATCGAAGGCCACCAAGAATGCGATTACTGGATTGAAGGGTACTACCCCTAACCTTTTGGTGTTCAACTCCAATCAGTAGGTGCGAATGTAGGAAACATTTTGAGAAGGATTTTGCTCAAATAAATACCAAGTTAAAAATTTTATAAAAATCGATATTTCCTTGGTGCAGTGCAATCAAGCAAATATTAGCATACTTAAGTGGTATGGTTATAGTTGGTTGATATTTGGAACTCGTTTAAAAAAATTTGAATCAAGAACTCTGTAAAACTTAACCATCGAAAAAAGATCGTGGTATTGAATGTTTCAGTTTGAATCCGTTAGGCTGTTCTTCGCTACGATCACGTCGTCTAGTTGTTGATAATGTTACCCTGAATGTGGATATTACGTGAGAAAATAATGTCGAATCTTGCATACCGCAATGGCTCCAACTTGGTAACTATTACAAACGAGGTACAAATACCAGAAATTGTGCTAAGAGTCAAGTTGAGAGCATCATTCCCGAACTATTGAATAATTAAAAGGACTATTAGTCAGGAGCAACGTGAAATCCAGCCAACTACACAATAGTCTAGAATTTGTGGCCATGGTAGTTTCCTGGTATTACCAAGTTGGAGAGCAACTCTTAACTGATTCGCCCTTTTTCGTGAGAGTTCCGAATACCAAAGAGGTTCGATCACGAGAGAAATGTAGTGCATCTTATCGAGATATCCATTGGCCAATGCTAAGGATAATCTATGGTGAGGAGATTCCCAAGATCATCATCCACATACTCTAGAGTAACCAGTAACCCCGCATTCCGATTTAGAAATACGAGTGTATTATTATGGCTGTATTGCTCATCCATGAAACTATAAATAGGGAGCAACTACCCTTTGAAGTGTATTATCATCTACTGACGCATTCACTATATCATGGTCAACTTCCGCACTTTCACCCTGGGATCCTTGGTTGCCATTCTCTTGACTGCTCAGTTGACCGAGGCCCAAATCGTGGATGTCTCCAACAAGTACATCGTCAAGATCAAGGAAGGTGCCGATTCCAACAAAGGTAAACCCGTGATATTTTGTGGGCGCTGATGTAGTAATATAAATCTGACCACAACTAACATCTATCATTCACAGTGGACCAATTCTTGAAGACCAAGCTTGACCAGTATAACCGTGGCCGCAGTGGTAACAACGGACTGAAGAACGAGCTCAAGAGCAAGTTCTCTCTGAAGAACTTCAACGCATACGCCGGCACCCTCAGCCAAGGCTTGGTCACCGAGCTCAAGGCTCATGGGGATGTCGAGTATGTCGAGGCTGAGCAAGTGTTCACCATCTCCGGTGTCCAGACCAACCCTCCAAGCTGGGGTCTTCCAAGAATCTCTCAGCGCACCCGTGACACCAGTGCCCCCTACAACTACCCCGACTCAGCTGGTGAAGGAGTTGATGTGTACATCATCGATACTGGTATCAATGTCAAGCACACCGAGTTCAGTGGCAGAGCTACCCTCCCCGTGAGCTTCATCACTGGCGAGGCTACTGATGATCTCAACGGTCACGGCACCCACGTGTCAGGCACTGTTGGTGGCAACACCTATGGGGTGGCCAAGAAGGCCAAGCTCATCGGAGTCAAGGTGCTGAGTGGCAGTGGAAGTGGCACCACCTCCGGGGTCATCTCTGGAGTCAACTGGGTTGCTGAGCAAGCCAAGAAGAGTGGCCGCAAGAGCGTTGCTAACATGTCGCTTGGCGGAGGTAACAGTGAGGCATTGAAGCAAGCAGTCAACGCTGCTGTCCAAGCCGGTGTCACCTTCATTGTTGCTGCAGGTAATGAGAGCCAAGATGCCTGCAATGTCACCCCTGCCAATGCCGATCAAGCATTCGCTGTTGGTGCCACCACCATCTCCGACACCTCGGCAAGCTTCAGCAACTATGGCAAGTGTGTGAAGATCTTGGCCCCAGGCCAGGATATCACATCAGCCTGGATTGGAAGCACCAATGCATCGAACAAGATCTCGGGCACCAGTATGGCCAGCCCCCATGTTGCTGGTGTTGCAGCACTGTATTTGTCCCAAGGGGGATTGAACAGCCCAGCTGAGGTCTACTCAGCCCTTCAATCGAAGGCTACCAAGAATGCGATTACAGGATTGAAGGGCACCACCCCCAACCTTTTGGTGTTCAACTCAAACCAATGAATTGAAACTAACGACAGTTTGGTAACGAATTGGAAACAAGTAAAATAAAGTAGCTACATCAATTTATATATAAGCGTGTTGATTTCCATCCTGTCTGCTCGATCATCATGGAATAGCAAAACATTTCGGATTTGAAGTGGTTAGCCCGACATATAGATTTGGAGGTAATCGCCGCCTTCGCAATCATTCATCGAATACTACCTAGTTTCCAGCATGGCTCTTGAATGGCATATGGGTATAATACCCAAGATTTCAAGCGGGTTGTGATGACATCCTAATTTTCTACATCACTGAATTTGATTTTGGCAAGTTACATCGTGCTACAGTATTTCTAATCTGCCCACTTGAAGTATCTATCACCGCAGACCTGGATTACAGATATGACCAAAATCGGTAGCGATATGCCTCCGGATATTTCCCATTCGTACAAAAAAACTACTCAGCAAGATAAAGCCGGCTGGTTATCAAGAAGAACACCCATGCTATCCTTTACCATCTAGATTGACCGTTTGCACTGTTGTAATTGAGCTCCCGTGGATATGAGAAATTATACCAGATATACGTCGGACAAACCATCTGCTCATATGACCGCCATTTCGATAATTAGTTCGTAGGCTATGTGTGTTCACTCATTACACTAATCAAGTGTAACGCACCGCTTCAACGTTGGTTTCTATTTTTCCATAAAAAGGCGTGGTTGGATACCAGGGAATGCAACAATTTCAATCACTTTCTTTACTCTATGGTCAGCTTTCGCACTTTCACCTTGGGCTCTCTGGTTGCTATTCTCTTGACTGTCCAATTGACCGAGGCTCAAATCGTAGATGTCTCCAACAAGTATATCGTCAAAATCAAAGAAGGAGCTGACTCCAACAAAGGTAAACCCGTAGTGTTTTGTGGGCGCTGATGTTGTAAAATAAATCTGACCACAATGAACATCTATCATTCACAGTGGACCAATTCTTGAAGACCAAGCTTGACCAGTATAACCGTGGCCGCAGTGGTAACAATGGAATGAAGAACGAGCTCAAGAGCAAGTTCTCCCTGGAAGACTTCAACGCCTACGCCGGCACCCTCAGCCAAGGCTTGGTCACCGAGCTCAAGGCTCATGGAGATGTCGAGTATGTCGAGGCTGAGCAAGTGTTCACCATCTCCGGTGTCCAGACCAACCCTCCAAGCTGGGGTCTTCCAAGAATCTCTCAGCGCACCCGTGACACCAGTGCTCCCTACAACTACCCCGACTCAGCTGGTGAAGGAGTTGATGTGTACATCATCGATACTGGTATCAATGTCAAGCACACCGAGTTCAGTGGCAGAGCTACCCTCCCCGTGAGCTTCATCACTGGCGAGGCTACTGATGATCTCAACGGTCACGGTACCCACGTGTCAGGCACTGTTGGTGGCAACACCTATGGCGTCGCCAAGAAGGCCAAGCTCATCGGAGTCAAGGTACTGAGTGGCAGTGGAAGTGGCACTACCTCCGGGGTCATCTCTGGAGTCAACTGGGTTGCCGAGCAAGCCAAGAAGAGTGGCCGCAAGAGCGTTGCTAACATGTCGCTTGGTGGAGGCAACAGTGAGGCATTGAAGCAAGCAGTCAACGCTGCTGTCCAGGCTGGCGTCACCTTCATTGTTGCTGCAGGTAATGAGAGCCAAGATGCCTGCAATGTCACCCCTGCCAATGCCGATCAAGCATTCGCTGTCGGTGCCACCACCATCTCCGACACCTCGGCCAGCTTCAGCAACTATGGCAAGTGTGTGAAGATCTTGGCCCCAGGCCAGGATATCACATCAGCCTGGATTGGAAGCACCAATGCATCGAACAAGATCTCGGGAACCAGTATGGCCAGCCCCCATGTTGCTGGTGTTGCAGCACTGTATTTGTCCCAAGGGGGACTGAACAGCCCAGCTGAAGTCTACTCAGCCCTTCAATCGAAGGCCACCAAGAATGCGATTACAGGACTGAAGGGCACCACCCCCAATCTTTTGGTGTTCAATTCCAACCAATAAGCAGTCAAAAATGGTATATATTTCAAATGGAACAGTTATGTTAAATAAATCACTGAAATTTTTTCGATGTCTACCTTCCGTGACATTGAAAGATTGATTTTACAACTCTAAGAAAGTGCAAATTTACTGTATACAATAACAGTGGTGAAATAGCTTGGGAAGCATCTGTAGACGACGATCACACCACAATGAATCCTAATAAGCTCAATTGCCTAGTCATATTACTGCTATCGTAGTGTATAAGCTGCGTGTAACCAATGATGACGACTAATCGCTTTGATTATGTACCCTAGACAACTAGTGTAGTACGAAAGGATGAGTAAATAGGCGGCAGAATAACCGATGGAAGATTTATTCGTGCCAATTCCGGAAAATTGGTATAGATCGGCAACGAGTATAGTAGTGCATTCTGTTTATATTTTGGGTGTAAACTGGTTTGTTGTGGTGTTTGTCTCATACGACCCAGAAATTGCAAAACATACCGAGTGGCAGACAAATTGGAGTGAGGAAAATGTAACATAACACAAAGATATACCGCAAATGCTAGGCTAATCAATGAACTATATCTCATGGAGCCAGGAAATTCCCTGAGCAGTAATTTCAAGTTAGCCCGTTTGTATTGGATCGTTTACCATATCGGATAATATGAAGAAACGGCACTTCAACTAGTCGCGAAGTCGGCACATATTTAAGGCCCATAGCGCTTAAGGTGGTGTTAAGCTTCGCATCAACAATTATTTGGTGGTATCATGGTTACTTTCCGCTTTTTCACTCTGGGTTCCCTGGTTGCAATTCTACTGGTTGCTCAATTGACAGAAGCTCAAATCGTAGATGTTTCCAACAAGTACATTGTCAAGATCAAGGAGGGTGCTGATTCCAACAAAGGTAAAGAAACCAAATAGCGGTATCGCACATAGTAAGCTGTAGAGACTAAAGGCGTATCCAATGTAGTTGATCAATTCTTGAAGACCAAGCTTGACCAGTATAACCGTGGCCGCAGTGGTAACAACGGAACTGAAGAACGAGCTCAAGAGCAAATTCTCTCTGAAGAACTTCAACGCATATGCCGGCACCCTCAGCCAAGGCTTTGGTCACCGAGCTCAAGGCTCATGGGGATGTCGAGTATGTCGAGGCTGAGCAAGTGTTCACCATCTCCGGTGTCCAGACCAACCCTCCAAGCTGGGGTCTTCCAAGAATCTCTCAGCGCAGCCGTGACACCAGTGCTCCCTACAACTACCCCGACTCAGCTGGTGAAGGAGTTGATGTGTACATCATCGATACTGGTATCAATGTCAAGCACACCGAGTTCAGTGGCAGAGCTACCCTCCCCGTGAGCTTCATCACTGGCGAGGCTACTGATGATCTCAACGGTCACGGCACCCATGTGTCAGGCACTGTTGGTGGCAATACCTATGGTGTGGCCAAGAAGGCCAAGCTCATCGGAGTCAAGGTGCTGAGTGGCAGTGGAAGTGGCACCACCTCCGGGGTCATCTCTGGAGTCAACTGGGTTGCTGAGCAAGCCAAGAAGAGTGGCCGCAAGAGCGTTGCTAACATGTCACTTGGTGGAGGTAACAGTGAGGCATTGAAGCAAGCAGTCAACGCTGCTGTCCAGGCTGGCGTCACCTTCATTGTTGCTGCAGGTAATGAGAGCCAAGATGCCTGCAATGTCACCCCTGCCAATGCCGATCAAGCATTCGCGGTTGGTGCTACCACCATCTCTGACACCTCGGCCAGCTTCAGCAACTATGGCAAGTGTGTGAAGATCTTGGCTCCAGGCCAGGACATCACATCAGCCTGGATTGGAAGCACCAATGCATCGAACAAGATCTCGGGAACCAGTATGGCCAGCCCCCATGTTGCTGGTGTTGCAGCACTGTATTTGTCCCAAGGGGGATTGAACAGCCCAGCTGAAGTCTACTCAGCCCTTCAATCGAAGGCCACGAAGAACGCCATTACTGGATTGAAGGGCACTACCCCCAACCTCTTGGTGTTTAACTCCAACCAATGAACATTTATATACACCCTCAACCTTCTACTCTTTGGCTCTGGTCAGTAGTGAGCGATTGCCGGGAATATTTTGTACATCCTTCAAATAAATTATTCCGTAAGTTTCATATGGAGTTGTTACTGGGAATTCTGTGTAGCAAATGGTATGAGGTGGGTGCTGATGAAATTGGATGGAGTTAGGCTTCATTTAGACAATCCCCATTCCCGTATATGGTCTCGGATAAATCAAGGATGGGTTGTGGTATCAAATCTATTGAGAAACCTGTGCTACAACCTTTGGGTAAATCCTAACTATATACAACAACTAGGTTAAAATTCGGAAAATAAATTGCACTCACGTTCGCGCACCTAATGGACTGCCATTCAATGGATTTATTCTCATACCAGATGTCAGGCATGTTACTCCTTGTGTTATGGTCAGGGGTCACGACACCGCTTTGTCTAAATGGATTGCATCGTAGACCAGGGCCTTCGTAAAAATCATTACATCACAATTGAGACTATTAGACTATACCTCGATTCCACTATCAGATGACTTCGGACAATGTGTATAAACAAGCCTGAAGGTTCCTGCGATGTTCTCACACTTATGCTGAGTGCTTGGAAGGGATAAATATATGATATGATAGTGATATCGTAGTTTCTAGTTGTTGTTTAGTCCGTACTAAATTTGTATGAAACCACTGATTTCATCATCACGAAGTATGTTTCTCAGACCAGATGTCATTTCATTGGTGAGAAGAGACTGTAAAACCTGCCAGGGTACTAGGATACTTCAAAACCTTCGACCCTCTCAGTTTAGTGATTTTTTTATTAATCTCGATGCCAAATTACTTTTATATGAGCTTCCTAAATACTTACACTGATTAGAGGCTATAAGGTATGGCTAAGATAAAGGAGTTATTTTCGATAGAACTCCATTCGCCTCGGATACCATACTCTATACAATGGTTTATTTCCGTATAGTTGCGCTTAGCTCTCTCATGACCGCTCTTTCAATTATTCAACTGGCCGATGCTCAAATTATGGATGTCTCTGACAAGCACATCGTCAAGGTCAAGGAAGATGCGGATTCCAACAATGGCAACACGGAAGTCATCTGGAATTAGTACGGCCGCATTACCTCACTTTCTCACCAATAATACATTTAATCAATTCCTGAAGTCTAAACTCGATCGATACAATCGACGTCGCAGTGTAAAAAAGAACTGCGTTTGTGTGAGTTTAAGAACAAGTTCTCATTCAAGAGTTTTCACGCCTATATTGGTGGCTAGTTTCAGTAACCATGGCAAGTGTGTGAAGATCTTGGCCCCAGGTCAGGATGTCACATCAACCTGTGTTGGAAGCATCTACGCATCGAGCACGGTCTCCGGCACCAGTGTGACCAGTCCCTATTTAGCTGGCGTTGCCGCTTTGTGTTTATCCCGAGGGAGTTTGAAGAGCCCAGCTGCGGTATGCGCAGCGCTCCAATCTAAGGCCACCGAGAACGCCATTACTGGACTGAATGGTACTGCTGCTACACTCTCGGTGTTTAACTCCAACCAGTAAATTCGTATGTACGGATCGTTTCAAGACATCCTGTTGTAAATAAGATGAAAGAGAAATGAAGTATTGATAGTGACTTTAGAGTTCAGTAAAAATGAGATTTCCATAAAGTTAATTCGAGAATTTGATATACCCCTAGCAGACAATAATAGCGTCCAAGACTTTTGTTGTAGCTAAGAATATTTTGCGAGTTATAACATATGAAGATAGCGTTCCGGAATATTGAGCGGTTCCAGTTCCTTAGAAACAAAGAGTACCCATAATGGAAATTCCAATTGAAATGTACCATGCATCCATAAGATTAGAGATTTCTCATGGTGTGGTACTAATCAAGGTGAGAATACCATTACCATTCCCAAAATATGGAAAGGATCAGCAGGCGTTCGGTTGGTGGCCTCGACAAGCCCAGTGAACAACCCAATAGTAAAGAACAGGTAAACATGTCAGTTTCCCAATGAGGTTGAATTATGAGGGAAACGTAGTACATCGTATCGAGATATCCATTAGCCAATGCTATGGATAATCTATGGTGAGGAGATTCCCAAGATCATCATCCACGTACTTGAGAGTAACCAGTAACCCCGCATTCCGATTTAGAAATACGAGTGTATTATTATGGCTGTATTGCTCATCCATGAAGCTATAAATAGGGAGCAACTACCCTTTGAAGTGTATTATCATCTACTGACGCATTCACTATATCATGGTCAACTTCCGCACTTTCACCCTGGGATCCTTGGTTGCCATTCTCTTAACTGCTCAGTTGACCGAGGCCCAAATCGTGGATGTCTCCAACAAGTACATCGTCAAGATCAAGGAAGGTGCCGATTCCAACAAAGGTAATACTTATCAACTCACCTCATGAATGCATACAGTAGCAGTAACCGATGAATACCATTGCATAATACAGTTGACCAATTCTTGAAGACTAAACTTGACCAGTATAACCGTGGCCGCAGTGGTAACAACGGACTGAAGAACGAGCTCAAGAGCAAGTTCTCTCTGAAGAACTTCAACGCATATGCCGGCACCCTCAGCCAAGGCTTGGTCACCGAGCTCAAGGCTCATGGAGATGTCGAGTATGTCGAGGCTGAGCAAGTGTTCACCATCTCCGGTGTCCAGACCAACCCTCCAAGCTGGGGTCTCCCAAGAATCTCTCAGCGCACCCGTGACACCAGTGCCCCCTACAACTACCCCGACTCAGCTGGTGAAGGAGTTGATGTGTACATCATCGATACTGGTATCAATGTCAAGCACACCGAGTTCAGTGGCAGAGCTACCCTCCCCGTGAGCTTCATCACTGGCGAGGCTACTGATGATCTGAACGGTCACGGTACCCATGTGTCAGGCACTGTTGGTGGCAACACCTATGGTGTGGCCAAGAAGGCCAAGCTCATCGGAGTCAAGGTGCTGAGTGGCAGTGGAAGCGGCACCACCTCCGGGGTCATCTCTGGAGTCAACTGGGTTGCCGAGCAAGCCAAGAAGAGTGGCCGCAAGAGTGTTGCTAACATGTCACTTGGTGGAGGTAACAGTGAGGCATTGAAGCAAGCAGTCAACGCTGCTGTCCAAGCCGGTGTCACCTTCATTGTTGCTGCAGGTAATGAGAGCCAAGATGCCTGCAATGTCACCCCTGCCAATGCCGATCAAGCATTCGCCGTTGGAGCTACCACCATCTCCGACACCTCGGCCAGCTTCAGCAACTATGGCAAGTGTGTGAAGATCCTGGCCCCAGGCCAGGATATCACATCAGCCTGGATTGGAAGCACCAACGCATCGAACAAGATCTCCGGCACCAGTATGGCCAGCCCCCATGTTGCTGGTGTTGCAGCACTGTATTTGTCCCAAGGGGGATTGAACAGCCCAGCCGAAGTCTACTCAGCCCTTCAATCGAAGGCCACCAAGAATGCGATTACTGGATTGAAAGGAACGACTCCTAACCTCTTGGTCTTTAACTCAAATCAATAATAATAGCAGATGTCAAGTGTGACAGAACTGTAATAAATTTTCAATTTTATATGTTACTTGCTGCTCAAACCTACAACGAAGTTAGCTCGATTTTGCATTACAATCGATATTACAGTAAACGTGAACCCTATTTGACATGTAACAGAGTCTTCAGCATCTTTCCCGTAGCAGTAATCGTTTGTGATTAAGTCCAATGAATTACAGTGGTGTCACGGGATTAGTAATTATTTTATGTATGTCAGATTTCCTTAGAATGCCATTTAAGTGACGTCTTGAATTAGTGAATATAGCATGGGGCTGCTCCATGCTGAGCTTGAACCTGCACGATCGGGTACTATACCACAAATATCCTTGGCCAATTGACCATTGGTTAAAGTAAACTAAATTAGTCAGGATGGAAGTACATGTTCTAGTTTCATATGGCATAGCACATATATCCTAGTAAATACCAATCCATGTTCCAAATTCATTGAGATACGTGACTTGAGAATATCAAATGAGTGCATGTCCGTCTGAATGAGCGCATGCTTTTTCCAAGTAAATGGGGATGATCATCAATTTGGTTTCACTTGGTCCAGAAGAAGAATTACTCCGAGTGTTTGGATTAAAATCGATTCTGTGGACTTGGATTTCTATTAAGCAGTTGATTATTCTAAATGCTATATATTTTTTCTTCACACCACTGTGGATACCTTCACAATTGCGTGATTCCGTGTGAATTAACGACACCGTTGCTATCGAGGGTAAACCTGAAATTCTGCTGAGTAACCGGATACGAACTCTCTGTCAAGTCCACCAGAATGCCTGAGAGTGTTGTGATGGCAGACGAGCGACTATATAATGCACATGAGCAGCCTACACAAAAGCATCGAACTGCAAACTCTCTCACTTATCATGGTCAATTTCCGCTCTTTCACTTTGGGCTCCTTGGTCGCCATTCTCTTAACAGTCCAGTTAACTGAAGCTCAGATTGTTGATGTTTCCAACAAGTACATCGTGAAAATCAAGGAGGGTGCTGATTCTAACAAAGGTATAAGCCGTAAAATAGCCTTCAAACGTCGTAGATTGAAACTAAGGTGTGCATTGTGATTTAGTTGACCAGTTCTTGAAGACCAAGCTTGATCAATATAACCGTGGCCGCAGCGGTAACAATGGACTGAAGAATGAGCTCAAGAGCAAGTTCTCTCTGAAGAACTTCAGCGCATATGCCGGTACCCTCAGCCAAGGCTTGGTCACCGAGCTCAAGGCTCATGGAGATGTCGAGTATGTCGAGGCTGAGCAAGTGTTCACCATCTCCGGTGTCCAGACCAACCCTCCAAGCTGGGGTCTTCCGAGAATCTCTCAGCGCACCCGTGACACCAGTGCCCCCTACAACTACCCCGACTCAGCTGGTGAAGGAGTTGATGTGTACATCATCGATACTGGTATCAATGTCAAGCACACCGAGTTCAGTGGCAGAGCTACCCTCCCCGTGAGCTTCATCACTGGCGAGGCTACTGATGATCTCAACGGTCACGGTACCCACGTGTCAGGCACTGTTGGTGGTAACACCTATGGTGTGGCCAAGAAGGCCAAGCTCATCGGAGTCAAGGTGCTGAGTGGCAGTGGAAGTGGTACTACCTCCGGGGTCATCTCTGGAGTCAACTGGGTTGCTGAGCAAGCCAAGAAGAGTGGCCGCAAGAGCGTTGCTAACATGTCACTTGGTGGAGGTAACAGTGAGGCGTTGAAGCAAGCAGTCAACGCTGCTGTCCAAGCCGGTGTCACCTTCATTGTTGCTGCAGGTAATGAAAGCCAAGATGCCTGCAATGTCACCCCTGCCAATGCTGATCAAGCATTTGCTGTTGGGGCCACCACCATCTCCGACACCTCAGCCAGCTTCAGCAACTATGGCAAGTGTGTGAAAATCTTGGCCCCAGGCCAGGATATCACATCAGCCTGGATTGGAAGCACCAACGCATCGAACAAGATCTCCGGCACCAGTATGGCCAGCCCCCATGTTGCCGGCGTTGCAGCACTGTATTTGTCCCAAGGAGGTTTGAACAGTCCGGCTGAAGTCTACTCAGCCCTTCAATCTAAAGCCACCAAGAATGCGATTACTGGATTGAAAGGAACGACTCCTAACCTCTTGGTCTTTAACTCAAATCAATAATAATAGCAGGTGATAAGTGTGCTGGAACTGTAATAAATTTTGAATTTGATGTCGCTTACCGCTCGAGAGTATTTATGACGCTTGTGATAATAATCACTTAATTGCCACTTTACTATCAGAGATATACGTATTCAGCGCGCTACGAAATGTCGTCATTATTATTCTAATGTGTGGCTGGAATATGATAATCACTCATGAACTCTTAGCACATAAGACTGCATTCCGGTGGAATTGGTGAATTTATTTACCGATTTTTATATTCCATACCAGGTACTGGGATCGTGCGTCATATATATCTCTCATCAGGTGATATTATCACCAACTTATTTTCGAATGGTCAATCCGGTAATACGGAAGGATGAATATTGGGAACTCGGATGATACTAGGGCCATGGCTTCTCGTTATCTGTTAATTACCTGATTTGTATGTCGCACCAAAAGGAATCAGGAGTGGTTTCATTCGAAAAAGGTCAAGAACGAACCATTGATGAGATGCTGATATGATGCAGCAGTTGAAAATTGGATAGCGCATGACGAGCAATCTTCCGTCAGCTTAGCACTTATATTGCAAACAAGGGATAGTATATGAAGTTAAGTCGTCATTAACTGACACTTCAGCTTCAGCATATAATGGGCTGTAGAAGAATACATGAAGTGAACAGTTTTATGAGCGCCTTGAAGTGAAATCAAGGAATAAATGGCTAAAACCGGATAAACTGAGCTATGAAGCAAGCCAAGAAGAGTAGGCACAAAATCATTGCCAATAGTCACCTGGTGAAGGTAACAGTGAGACTTCGAAGCAAACGGCCAATTCTGTCTTCCAACGGTGTCACTCACTCTCATTGTTGTTGCTGATAATGTGGGTCAAGTGCCTATGTAATCTTCCCTGCCGTTACTGCTCAGGCATTCGCTACCGGAGCAAAAGTTGCTATCTCTGTACCTTTAACCAACTTCAGCAACTATGGCAAATGTGCGAAAATATTAGCTCCTGGGCAATGTACCGCATCTCATACTAGCCTGGCTAGTCTACAAGTTACCTATGTTGCCACTTGATACTCGTCACAAAGAGGTTTATGTCGGATCAAGACCGCGACGACTAGATTGCTGCTGCTGCTAGCTTCCAAGTCTAATCAAGAAACAGGCATAGGTTAGCTGGTAATACACATTCATATATTTGTGGATAACGTTTTGTTAGGCTTGTGATACATGACAGTTACATGTATAGAACGGAAGATAATCTGCAACGCGCCAGTATCATGTTGTAATCAAGAAGGATTATTATTTTAATGGAATCATGAACTTAAATCCGATATTTTCCTACTGATAGAATTTACCCATCCCTGAGGACCAAGCATGAGCGGTATAACCGTCATTGAAGTGTTATTGAAACTTGTCTTCACAGACACCTATTGTATGTTCACTCAGCTCAAGATATGGTGCGACTGTGAAAATGATCCCATATCCCCAGCTATTTTTGGGGTCAAGCGTGTTGCTGTCAAGTTAAATAGGGCAGTCACTAGATTGCCTCAAGTATACCGCTATGAAGTGGCAATAGTGAGGCATTTAAACAGGCCAGCAATGTAGCCGACTAGGCTGATGTTACCTTCATTGTTGCTCGTAGTATCGAGAACCAAGATGCCTCGCCCACTAATGCTGCCCACGAATGATATTCGTTGCTTGGACCACTACCCCCTCTAACTCTTTGGCTAGCTTCAGTAACCGTGACTAGTATGTAAAAATCCTGGCCCCGGGACAAGTATCAACTCACCCAACAGGATTTCCAATACTAATATGGCAAGTTCACATGTTGCCGGTGTTGGTGTTTCGTACATGTTACAAGAAGGTATGCACAAGTCCACGCTACGCTTTGATTCAAGGCCGTGTTATAGATACCACATTAATGGCTAAACTGGGAACACCATCATCTCGACAAAATTGAGGAGGTAGCAAACCTTGTGAACTAATGAGTACCATGAATGGAAATTATACAGCATTATTTTGGTTTCAAGTACTAATAGCTTTTCGGGCAACTCTTCCGCTTACAATTCAGAATTCCTTTTATAGCGTTGAGTACTCATGGTATAATAGTATAACCGAAGTGCTAAGGAGCTTGGGAGAATATAACTGTGAGAAAACCTGCGGAATCATTACTGGATATGTGCTTCTATAGGTATCTCCAACACTGCTCCAAAACTATCTAGTACTCGAAATTTCAAGTACCTGAAAAGGATTGGGATTCATACTGTAGCATACATACCAACTGAAGCGTAACTGGAAGTTCACGTCAGCAGTATCACACCTTTTTGATATACGTTTGCCAACGTGTTCAAGGTTTAGGATGGCTGTCTACAATTGCTATTCTTGTATCGTTACAATTCTACGTAGTAATCGTAAATAACCACTCACTTGCTATAAAATCCATATATATAAATACGAAGCACACAAGTTATTTGCAGTACTGATAACTCATAAATATGATCTTGTAGTCCGTATCTTTTCTGGAAAGTACATCAGAGTACAGGTTGGATTAGGCGCTTTATTGGTGGTCGATGGTGCTACCACTTAACGCAGGACTCAACTGGGCGAGCCCTCCGGTATGAATATGAACAGTTTGAACCATGTGGAAGAACAATGGGCTGCACATCAATTGACAATATAGCGAGTAATGCCTTCACACGACCATTCCAGATATATGGAAGTGATCGTCAAAATCAATACAACAAATATCGTTAATAGATGAGAACTTGTTTCCCAACGGATGTCTCCGAATGTCCAGAAAAGGATGATACATCACATTATATGTTGACCTTTGAGCTGATCTATCTAACAACAATCGCAGGAATTTACTTGGTAATGTGAACATCTCCGCGTCCACCGCTGATTCTTATCAAATCGAACTATGATATTCGGGTGAGTTTCCAAAAACCACATTCAAGTTTGCCACCGGTTAATTTCTGTTGCATCTTCGATGAGAGATTAAAACTGATATGAGCAGCATGAGAAAGAGTATAAAGCGTGCCCAGCTAACATCCGATAAGGCAGCAAAAACTGTACTTCCAGAAAATCACCATATCATGGTCAATTTCCGCCCCTTCGCCTTGGGCTCCCTTGTGGCTATTCTCCTGACTGCTCAGTTGGCTGAGGCTCAGATCGTGGATGTCTCCAACAAGTACATCGTCAAGATCAAGCAGGATGCTGACCCCAACAAAGGTATTGTTGAAATGATCTTCAATCCTGGCATGCACTCTAACCCTTGGCATTGCATGATATCGCAGTTGACCAGTTCTTGAAGACCAAGCTTGACCAGTATAACCGTGGCCGCAGTGGTAACAACGGACTGAAGAACGAGCTCAAGAGCAAGTTCTCCCTGGAAAGCTTCAATGCCTACGCCGGTACCCTCAGCCAAGGCTTGGTCACCGAGCTCAAGGCTCATGGAGATGTCGAGTATGTCGAGGCTGAGCAAGTGTTCACCATCTCCGGTGTCCAGACCAACCCTCCAAGCTGGGGTCTTCCAAGAATCTCTCAGCGCACCCGTGACACCAGTGCTCCCTACAACTACCCCGACTCGGCTGGTGAAGGAGTTGATGTGTACATCATCGATACTGGTATCAATGTCAAGCACACCGAGTTCAGTGGCAGAGCTACCCTCCCCGTGAGCTTCATCACTGGCGAGGCTACTGATGATCTCAACGGTCACGGTACCCATGTGTCAGGCACTGTTGGTGGCAACACCTATGGCGTGGCCAAGAAGGCCAAGCTCATCGGAGTCAAGGTGCTGAGTGGCAGTGGAAGCGGCACCACCTCCGGGGTCATCTCTGGAGTCAACTGGGTTGCCGAGCAAGCCAAGAAGAGTGGCCGCAAGAGTGTTGCCAACATGTCACTTGGTGGAGGTAACAGTGAGGCATTGAAGCAAGCAGTCAACGCTGCTGTCCAGGCTGGCGTCACCTTCATTGTTGCTGCAGGTAATGAGAGCCAAGATGCCTGCAATGTTTCCCCTGCCAATGCCGCTCAAGCATTTGCTGTTGGCGCCACCACTATCTCCGACTCTTTGGCCAGTTTCAGCAACTATGGCGAGTGTGTAAAGGTCCTTGCCCCAGGCCAAGACATCACTTCCTCCTGGATTGGAGGTACCAACGCCTCCAAGAAGATCTCCGGCACCAGTATGGCCAGCCCCCATGTTGCCGGCGTTGCTGCCTTGTATTTGTCCCAAGGAGGCTTGAACAGTCCAGCTGATGTCTACTCAGCCCTTCAGAACCAGGCCACTCAGGACACCATCTCCGGATTGGATAACACCACTTCTAACCTCTTGATATTCAACTCAAACCAATAACTTGACACACAATGTAGGATTATCCCTAAATGAACCAATTTCAATAAATTGTTTTACGTTTCCATTGCGGGAGCGTTTTCTACTTTGATTCTTGATAAAATGCCTTTGCAACTGGAGATGTACTACAAAAACTCAAACTAAGTCGAGATAGTATATTGCCCAATTTTCCGAAATTCAAACTGTCTAATGTTATGTCTGATAGAGAAGGGACAAAATTTGTGTCGCACAAACCATCACATGGCATTATATCTAATAATATTTTTTCTCACCCCTTTTGGATATATGGATACGATCTGCATGTTCCTTATCATCAATAGTGACGCGGTGAAATCGTTGGGGGTCACTAACTACGCTCCGAATATTAGGAAACATATAGGCATCTTCCACTATAATAAGTATAAGTAATATTAAGAACCAGTGAACATAATTATTCATGGGAACAGGGAATCCATCGGTCTGTTTACATATTGTAGCCCAAGTGTGTGTCACCAAGACATTGAGTGCTGATTTTGGTGAATTAACGGATGGCTGGTTCTCACTTGAAAAGGTAGAGAACTCGAGTTTCAGACAACTATAAAATGCCTCCCCTGAAGACACATCGGACAGCATTTTCAATACTCCCTCTGCAAGTATGGTCAGCTTCCGCACCTTCACATTAGGCTTCCTTGTGGCTATTCTCCTGACTGCTCAGTTGGCTGAGGCTCAGATCGTGGATGTCTCCAACAAGTACATCGTCAAGATCAAGCAGGATGCTGACCCCAACAAAGGTATTGTTGAAATGATCTTCAATCCTGGCATGCACTCTAACCCTTGGCATTGCATGATATCGCAGTTGACCAGTTCTTGAAGACCAAGCTTGACCAGTATAACCGTGGCCGCAGTGGTAACAACGGACTGAAGAACGAGCTCAAGAGCAAGTTCTCCCTGGAAAGCTTCAACGCCTACGCCGGTACCCTCAGCCAAGGCTTGGTCACCGAGCTCAAGGCTCATGGGGATGTCGAGTATGTCGAGGCTGAGCAAGTGTTCACCATCTCCGGTGTCCAGACCAACCCTCCAAGCTGGGGTCTTCCGAGAATCTCTCAGCGCACCCGTGACACCAGTGCTCCCTACAACTACCCCGACTCAGCTGGTGAAGGAGTTGATGTGTACATCATCGATACTGGTATCAATGTCAAGCACACCGAGTTCAGTGGCAGAGCTACCCTCCCCGTGAGCTTCATCACTGGCGAGGCTACTGATGATCTCAACGGTCACGGTACCCATGTGTCAGGCACTGTTGGTGGTAACACCTATGGTGTGGCCAAGAAGGCCAAGCTCATCGGAGTCAAGGTGCTGAGTGGCAGTGGAAGTGGCACTACCTCCGGGGTCATCTCTGGAGTCAACTGGGTCGCTGAGCAAGCCAAGAAGAGTGGCCGCAAGAGTGTTGCCAACATGTCACTTGGTGGAGGTAACAGTGAGGCGTTGAAGCAAGCAGTCAACGCTGCTGTCCAGGCTGGCGTCACCTTCATTGTTGCTGCAGGTAATGAGAGCCAAGATGCCTGCAATGTTTCCCCTGCCAATGCCGCTCAAGCATTTGCTGTTGGCGCCACCACTATCTCCGACTCTTTGGCCAGTTTCAGCAACTATGGCGAGTGTGTAAAGGTCCTTGCCCCAGGCCAAGACATCACTTCCTCCTGGATTGGAGGTACCAACGCCTCCAAGAAGATCTCCGGCACCAGTATGGCCAGCCCCCATGTTGCCGGCGTTGCCGCCTTGTATTTGTCCCAAGGAGGCTTGAACAGTCCAGCTGATGTCTACTCAGCCCTTCAGAACCAGGCCACTCAGGACACCATCTCCGGATTGGATGACACCACTCCTAACCTCTTGGTATTCAACTCAAATCAGTAAGTGACGATTGATAAGAATTCAATCTACTATTGCAAGTGTAGTTCAACCTCCAATTAATAAACGTATTCGATAACAAGAATAAATTATAAAAAGCATAGTGCTGAAATGCATATTCAAATAGCTCTTTAATAAATTTTTCCTGAAAATTCTGAACTACGTAGTTATAGTCTCTTGTATGTCCTTAGCATACAAGTGGTGCAATTATCGTTTACAGATGTGAGAAAGGATCAACAACCCACATTTGGTTTTACATTTTACAGACGGAATAATCACCGTTGGGGTCAGCGGTCAATTCAAATGACTCGGTGTTGAGGGAGCAGTTACTGTCCTCACCAGCGGTACTGCCGTATACTCCAAGATAATACTTTCCTTCCTTTTGCAAGCAAAGGGGAACCGAGAGTTCAAAAGTCAATTCTCCGGCTTTAGCGGAAATTCCAGGATAGTCACTGTATTGAATGTGGAGGAACTCCTGGTTTTCGGCACTGAAGAGCCCAACCTCACTGATGTGCTCAATCTGAGAGTGAAGAGTGTCCCACTTGAGAGTAACCTTCTGACCTGAAGCAAAAGTGGATTTTGAATCACCAGCGGTCTCCAAAGGTGATACCGACCACCCGCTGCAAACGTTAGCACCAGTTGGGGCAGCAGAAACTTGGGCAGCGACAGCGGCTAGAATGCAGGCAAAGAAAGATTTCATCTTGAGTATTGTGGTAGGCGTATATTGATGGTACTGCTCTAGTCTCACAAGCTCATATTTATACTTGGATGGGTGTATTGCTTTCCGTCTTCCAAGCCTGGTGACTAGCATTTAATCTATGAATAGAACAAGATATGCCTAAAATGCCGTAGAGTCAGGTTGTTCATGGTGCTTGCTCAAGTTATAAATAACTTCGACAGGGCATTTACTGATCAATGCAAGTAACAGTCTTTGATTTCCCTTTTTTATGCTAATCAGATACATAAAACCAGGTACGCATGTCCATCGGCCATGCGGACTGGCTAGTTACCATGACTACCTGTAGTAATCAATGTCATCGACCCTTGCCTATTTTGGATTTAGTTGAGGGTTTGGGACGACGAGTTTGGTTGGCCATTTCAGTTCACCTACTATCAAGGTCCCTGGTCTAAAGGTATTGTAGTGGCTTTAAGCGGTGTCTCACTAGTTTGGAAACCGAAATATTATTAGCTCCTCTTGGCAATAACATAAAGAATTGGATTTCTGTGTCTAAACTAAACTTATTTCTGAATGCGAAATGTCGGAAATTGGCTAAATCCTAGGGACAATGCCATCAATTTAGGATATCATACAATCTTTTGATCCAATCAAATCTTTCGCTTTCTTTTCCCTATTAGATATTGAAAAAAATTTCATCGAGCACCTGGAATATTCCATACTATGCATTTTGTGCTGAGCATTGCAAATAATCTAGGTGGTCGATGTATGGTTTATAATCAATGCTGTGAACTAGCTGGATGTCAAATTAACAGTTTAAACTAAATATTTTAAGCAAGATTAATCACCTTATCGTAATGATGAATTTCTTGTTGATATTGACGGTTTATGCTGATAAGATCATTGGCCTAAGGTTCTTTTCCTTTTACCCACTCAGAGTCTGCACATGTCGAATTATCAATGAAACCAAAGTCGTCACCTTCACAAGTCACCACAGGTGGCGCTACATTCAACCCATAGAAGTGCGCCTTTGCATTAATTGAGGTTGTCATAGGTGGTGCTACATTCAGCCCATTGAAGCGTCTCTTCACGTTGATTACGATTATCATACTTGCGCCATTTTCTCGGATGTTTGGGAAGTATAAAGTGGGCAGATTCACTCCTTTGTGGCATATTAATATTTAGTATGTGGTACCTATTACTATTGACTTTGGTTGCGGCTCAGGATATCACCATCTTGTCGGGGTATTCGGAGCTTCAAACATCTTTAAGTAACCTGGCCTCTTCCATATCCTGGGATGGCCAAGGGAACTGCGCAGAGCCACATTTTTCCCTGATCCCCTTGGTGGACAATGCTATTTCCAAGTTAAGCGTGGTAATCAACGACCCCCAGATCAATGATCTCAAATACCAAGACGCACAAAGTTACCTTACCAGTGAAGTGACGGAGAAATTATCGGATCTGAGATTCACCCTCGACTTCATTGGCCACCGATGTAACGCTTCTGATTATGATCCTGTGGGTAGAAGCATTGAACGGCCTGCACTGCTTGTGGAATTTTTTAAAGTCTGGAAGAGAACTGTAGACGACATTCGGTCCTTGGTGGCCTCTCCTCCGCCCCCGCTTTCCGCTCCCGCCAAAGCTACTGATTCGAACTATGACAGTAGCGTACTAACTCCACCTGGCACCAAGTTCGTCGATTGCACCGATTCTTTTTGCCCTCAATTAACTGTCGTCCCGGCTGGTTCATATGTGATGGGTGTATCGGCCCAGGAGATACATGACACAAACGCTCCTACTGCATCGCTTCGCTACGAATCACCTCAGCATACTGTCAACATTCTGAAACCGTTTGCTCTGAGCACGTACGAAGTAACACGAGATGACTTCTCTGCCTTTGTGAACGAAACTGGATACCGTTTTCCTAAAGGCTGTCTTAGCACCGGCTATACTACAAATGGCAGTACACTCCAGTTCTTTGACCATCTTTCCTACCTGGACCCTTTGTTTGGAGTGGAACAGAGGGGAGATGAGCCGGTATTATGTGTCCGAAAAGAGGATGCTCTGGCATACACTGGTTGGCTATCCGCAAAGACCGGAAAAAATTACCGACTGCCGTACGAATCCGAGTTTGAGTATGCCTTAAGAGCTGGATCCAACACGGTACACTATTGGGGTGACGAATTGGAACTGGCCTGTGACTACGAAAATGTTTTGGATTACACCACTTTAAACGCAACTGGAGTATCGTCTATCGGTTTTCCTTGCTCTGATGGCCACGCGTTCACAGCTTCTGTGGGTTCCTTTAAGCCCAATGCTTTTGGCTTACACGATATGGCGGCAAATGCTAGAGAATGGGTAACTGATCCCTGGCACTATAATTACACCAATGCGGTGACTGACGGGAGTGAATGGTCAGCAGACGGTATTGCTAATTTTCCTGTACTTCGTGGTGGCGCATGGCTATATAACGCCTACAACGTTAGATCCAGGTATCGCAATGCCTATTTGAACAGTCAAGCAAGGTCAAACATGTGGGGCTTTCGCGTGGCTCGAGATCTCTGAGGCGACGCATACAACAAACTAGAAGGTGATAAGTATTCTGGATCCGATAGAACATCTGTTAAGCATTAGGGCCAAAAGTGAACTTGGGTCTTGAAGAGGACCGTATGATAGAAGTAGTCACTAGAGCATTTATATTTATCGTTGTACTTCATAAACTAAACATGTAATCGAGAGGAAAGCTCTGACTTGGACTTGATCGTTTTGTGAAAAACCAAATGATATTTACAGTACTTTCTTTGCTCTTCCATCTGGTTGATTCGTTGTTTGGTAGATCTTGGGTTCTTGTGTGGCAAGTATCTGAAGTTTTTGCAAGTTTATGGGCAAATTTTGCTATCTCAACTAAACCGTGATAAGGATCTGGGTTTAGGTGTTGTAGCAAAGGTTAGAATAGGTTGAAATAATTGTTTATAATTAGTACCATATGAAATTTGGCCGATTGAAGCCTAACTAAAGATGTATGTATGATCTGAGACTAATATTTCCAAAAAAGAAAAATCATTGCGCATTGGTCACTATTCAACCCTACAATGTTTAGCCCTTACCCTAAGCACTCCGGACATTCTGTTTTGCCCCTAGTCCAGGTTAGAGTAAGCATTAACAACAATAATCTTAGTCTTATCCCAACTTCACAAATGGGTGAATTGTCACCCGCTCTATCCTCCTATTATTAAAATCTCAATCTTGACCTGAATGCAGTAGTGAATAATCCTTTAAAGTATGCATTACCTGCATTGTTAATCTTTGAGATATTGCTTGTTTTAGTATTGACTCAAGGAAAAACCCCACAGGAGCTGTTGAATACAAAGAGAGTTGAGATCTACTACATTGATAATATTTATTGCAAAGTAGTAAGTTTTGAATGTACAGGGGATAGGAGTCTTGAATATCTAACCAGGTTTCAGCCCAATACTTCATTCCCATGGCTGGGCCCATATAAAGATGACTGCTACTTATTCATTGAATACTACTTGTTGCACTAAGATTCCTGGTCTATGAAATCAATTTTTTTAATTTAGGGTGAGTTAGGAAAAGGATGTCAAGCCAAAATTCCTCTGAGTTGGTACTCGGGCTGCTGAGCCAGACATTGCGATTTACTTGAAATAGGCTCACTCAATCTTTGTACTTGGACGGATTGCTTTCGTGGTAGCAAGAATGCTAGAACCAATTCACCCCGGGAGTTATCCTACCCACCCTAGGCAGTTTTCCAATATCTCGAGGTTTCCATGATCATTCAACGGTGCAGTCATAATAAATCTGAGCATTAGGCAATGGGAGTTAATGTCCATTTGTTTAGCTATGGTGTTTATTGGGATTCATTAAATATACAATTCATTTGTGTTTAAGATGATTGGTCTTGGCAGTTATCACCCCCTTGAATAGTTTTCTTAAAATCGAATAGTTTGAAGTTGTAACCCAATCCACTTGCGTATTCTACTACCTCTTGGTACTTGGATTCATCCAACACGGGTTGACGAGCGAGAATCCAGAATGCTGATTTGCAAGTGGAGCCTACAAAGGCGATCTCATAGTCACCCCAGATGTTTATCACCATATAGTTGGGCCCCAAATCCAGACGGTCCATCAACCTGCTAAGCCAGCTCTGCTCGCTAGAAGGAAAAGTGACGTTGAGGTAACCCGGATTGTTTTGTGGGTCTGTCTGCTGGGCCGTGCCAATAATGGACTTGGGGATGTTGGTGTTGGTGTTCACGCATGTGTTGTTGACCTGAACGGTTCCATTTTCCTGTAGCGTGTAGTTGGCAGTAACGCATTTGCAATCTTTCTCGAACGTGTTGTAGACTGTCCACGTTGTTCCGATTTCGTACCATTTTCCTTGGTATTTAGTGACATCAAGGTTATATGATGGCGGTGGCGATGGACACACTGACAGCGCCCCGGTAACTCCGATCGCGGCGACAATGGTGGTTAGGGTATGGATGAAGGATTTCATGTTTGCTCTAATGGTGGGGTCTAACGGCTCCTTAAGTACTTCTAGCGCATTTTCTTACCATCGGGAGCATTGAAGAATTGCTCGATTCAGGAGGACGGATGATTGCTCCTGTGTACGTCAATCATGACAATTTAATCCACATTCTCACATCGGGATATGTGAAACAGGAACATGCTCTGTTTAGTAAGGTGATTTGCTGGAACGTCATGGATTACGTTAATTTTGTACGGCTGGAAGTCACACGTGTTTGCCTTTATCAAAACGTGAACCAGATCCACAGCATTTAGGTTAGAATTAAATAGGGTTGCTGATACAGAGTCTATAAAATTTTCTAATTTCGACGTACAAGGCGTAGGCAATGCAATCAGTCTCGAATATTCTAAGGAAAGTTGATTAAAATCATCAAAAGTATATTTAATTGTTATCATCAATTTAAATGATATTATGCGAGCTACCATTTCAACTCTTTAGTTACTTAACATTACCATAGTGCCAACAGTGACTCACATTCTTGGTTACTTCATATGACATCTTCAACCCTGTTTGAGACTTTCAAAAATTTGCCTGTGGTTGCTACCTCCAGCTACTCATATATCACGCTTGGTCATTATCCTAGAAATGGCGTGAGCTTATAAATAGTTATCCAAAAGACCCCCAAACACCTCTCACAACATCAGTACAAATCCGTACCACCAAGTTTTCCAAAAATGGTAAATTTCCGATTGCTACTTATCAAATAGTAAACCGTCAAAAGTACGAGCAATTTGTTGGATATGTTTCTAGCCAAGTTTAAAGAAATGACAATGTTAGTCCTGCCGCAACCATCATATATGCATGTTCAAATGCGCATCAAAATATACCAATCAGACAAGCAGGTAAGCATTCAAATAAATGCTTCAATGAATAGCAAATCATATCTGGAGCTCACTGTGATAGTGCTACATACCATACTTCCATTGAGTTCTTTACAGCCATCAACTTTTCACCTATCCCGGTCTCTTAGAAGCAGGTTGTCACAGCTAATAATGCTTACATCAAGAAGAATATGATGGTGCCCAAAGCCCATCTTTGGACTTTTGGTTGCATTGTTGGAGAGAACAATGAGTCTTGACAGCTTCTTCTCCATAACAGAATGCATAGTGAGGGACTATAATGGGTGATTAATAGCTCTGAAAGATCCCAACTTGGCCTCAGAATAGGGCTTGACTTCACTTGCAAAGTAGAGAGCAGCAGCAGCAGCAGTTTAGATCTACTTAACATCTGTCCACAGCTTGAGCACCCTACAACTGTAGATGGATCTCCTTGAGGGGTTCAATGGAGATGTAGACTTTGGCTTCATTCTTACGGTTATATTTGACTTGTTGCAGAATGGGGAGTGTTGAGTTCTCCAAGCAATATGATTGGTTTCAATATAGATTTTTAGTGTCACTGAACCCTCCAGCACACATCATTTTCTTCCTGGGGGGAGACTTGGAGTTGTTGTAATTATTAAGTTATCACCTAAATATTCATGCTAACTTAGTCACATAGATCTTATTCTTTGACTAGCATTCTGTCCTGACCAAATTTCTTGTTGCAATTTACTTAGAATATTTTCACAAAGTTGTCAGGTACCCAGATTATAATCTTTCTCAAAGTTGTCCAAAAGCCCCCAAGCTTTGCAAACATATTCTTGGGACTTTCCTTAACAAACTTTACACGTTTGTTTGCTCTACTTTATCAAAAGTGTAAATACCATACATTTGATCAATAAATTTTAAGCAAATAACATGTAATTCCTCTAGTTCTCCACATCACTTCCAATACTCCTCAGAATATTGCAACAGGAGTAACACAGCAGAGCACTGGACACAGTGCTAAGGATTATTTATGACAGAGGAGATGAAGCAGATAGCAGAGGTATTATTTTTCTAGTAGTAGAGAAGCAACAAAAGCTTGTTAACAGTGTAGAAGGTAGCTTGAAATTAATCAGACAAAGTAGTACAACCTTTAAAGAAGTCTCTCAAGTGCTACTCTTGATGGCTGGAAGTGGATATTGTCAAGTAACAATTTTCAGACAGTCAGACAGACTTGGTATTGCTTGATCCTTGAGCAAGTAGGTCGCATCATAGCTGGGAGCTTGTCACTTAATTGCAGTAAGCAAAGACATGATGACAACATAAACTAGGGGCTTGTCAAATAGCAGTGAGTCAGAGTTTTCAGATTAAGTGGTGACTATCTTGAAATCAGACTTCAGCCAGTCAAGGTTCTTTTTGCACAAAGGCAGCAGCATGATCAGCAATGTTTTGGTTCAAGATAACTTCTAAAATCTTCCCCTTTCACCAGTCCAGGCTGGCTATTCTAGAGAGCTTAATAATACAGGCCTTAGGTGCTTTCCTGATATTGGATATGGTGGTCCAGGGCACTGGCTTTGGGGACTTGACAGTCCAGGTAGAAGCAAGTAGTAGGTCAACTGGGGGCTACTATGCACTTCCTGATTGTATTGGGACTGCAGCAGTAGTCTGAGAGGGGTTTGGGATATTAGTTGAAGCTTTGCCTGAGGAATCTTGCAGATTAGTATTGGAGCTGGATGTGTTTATGATCCTTAATAGACCCATACCTGCATAGGTCAGGGTTAAAGTGGCAGTATTTCTAGCAGTACAGGCAGCTGGTGCAGGTGACAAGACAGAAGCTGGGGCAGGAGGTGCAATGATCTGGAACATGTCAGCAGAAGCAGATTCTTTAGGAAGAGCAGAATTTGCTATCCAGTTGTTTTGCAGCAAACCAAAGTAACTTTTCTGTGGCATATGATTATGCTCATGAATAGAAACAGCAGGCTAAGGCAGGGCAGCAATGGAAAGATATTAGTGCTGTGAAGAAGCTTTTAGCATGGTATTTTGGGCAGTTTTCAAGACAGTGATGGCTTCATTCATAAGCTTTTGGCATTGGTCATTGAGTCTCTTATTTTCAGTAGTCAAAATAGTAACAACAGCTTCTGAATCAGAGATTCTCTTCACAATTGCAAGGAATCTTTAGTGCAATGCATCAGTAGAAGTGCTGGTAACTGGGAGAGCAGTAGCAGAAATACAGTCTGGTGAAGAAGTACTTTTTAGTGGCAAAGAGAGTGGACTGGCAGATATTGAAGGTGGAGGAGAAGGAATATCCAAGCAGTAATAGAAACATTTCATGTTGATGAAGCAGATAGGGGGGGCAAGCCTAATGAGAAACTAGGAAGAAGAGAGTGCTGGAGGAAAAGGAGTCCTGTGCTAGTCCAGCATATCTTCCATTGGAGTAATCTCAGTACTCCAAGTGCATTTGAACAGAAAAGTAAGCTTTCAGAGTGTGCCAGTTCTTCATTATCTCTTGATAGTTCCTTTGTTTCCACAGTTGGCAAGTGTATCTTGGCAGACTCACCAAAGCAATTGAGAGCCTTCTTTTCAGATGTAGTAGGCTCCTGTTGAGGTTTTGGAGGCATATCCAAAGTTTCAGCTTCAAATTCCAATTTTTGAGATATTTGAGTGAATATTGATGGGCAAGATCAATATCAGGGTTAGGGTTACGCGCCATGACTACTTTTTGTGATTCAGGATATATAAGATACATTAGTAAAGGTAATTTAATAGATGGATAATAGCAGTAGTTAGAACAACACTGCGGGTCATACCACGTTTGGGCAGCTTACTGTTTGGGCCGATGCTTGCTACGGTCAGCTGACAGACTATCACATAGTGTGGTCGGGAAATTCACTAATCAGGGCTTCCTCTGCCGGAAACACACATAGATGGATAGTTTAAAGCAAACCCAAAGTTCCTTCCATCACTGTCTTCGAGCCTGGGAGCCAAGACGTCTGCAGCAACAGTCATGTTACAGTAGTTGAGCGGGCTGAATATGTTAGCAAGATGTATTCAAGTAACTGGAATTACGAAGGTAGTCCTTAGGTCAAAACAAGCTTGGCTTGATTAATAGTTAGATACAAATGCACTAATAACATAAGGGGAGAGTGAAGGAAAGCCATTATACATGGAAGGCTTCAAAAACACAATGACTATGCAATATGCTTTGCGACTTTGTAATAACACCAAAGGCTCCACGCTTTCTAGTAGCAGTATTTAATCAAATCAAGATTCCCACGTTGGTGACAGTCCTGGTTGACTGTAAAATCCACCCAAAGGAAGCAGGTTTCAAAAGCTTCAACACGCAAACCTAACCCAATTTAGAATAGGCTGAATTCCTCTCTGATCAGTGGTCTACAACGTGCTATTTGTGACACCAGCTCAATCATTGACCGATTTTCCTTGGCAGTTAGTTGTAGTAAATGGTACAGCCCGAACAATTGCTATTTTGGATATTTATACTTGTGACATTGATGTTCACCAGTATTTCCATTTAGCCCAAAATCTAGTTAAATCTCCATCACATTCCATCTTTGCCATGCACAACAGTATTGTTATTTCTGATCCAGCAATGTAGGTTAGTAATTTATTCATTGTCTCTGTGGTTTAAGATTCAATAGTTTCCTCGACGGTTAGAGTTGTGGAATATCATACAATAAACCAATATACAAACCCTGCCACTTACTATGCTCTTTTCCAATTCTGGCTGGATATTCATTGACTGGGTACCTATGAACAGAATGGTTGACATCGTCAAAACCAATAGAGGCCACGAATTTGCTTTAGTCAATGAAGCAGCGACAGAGGAGAGAGATGCTGTTCGCAATTGAACAACGTATTTATAGATGTTTCTGATTTATCGACCCGTTTGTTGTTTATAGCTATTGCTCAACACATCCTCCATAGTATTCATTTTGAAGCTTAGTGATTTCGATTTAGTGTTGGGTTACAGAGCAATCATATCTTGGATATTTCTGTTGTGAAAGCGATATTTCGACGCCCAACGCGGTTGCTCAGAACACTTGCTAATTAGATTCAACAGTGATATCAACAGGCATGGTACAGGTTGTATGCATAAGGCGAAGGAGGGTCATACTGTAGCGATCATTGCCATACTCAATCATTCAATTGTGTAGTTTCACATTAATTTAGCATCTAGGCTAAAATTCACACCAATCGTTTTTTATCTCACTACATCCGCTGTGTAGTGAGAAATCCGTTCAATGCCTACAGTAAATCCAAGTGTATCTTATCTAGCATAATGTCTGCTTCTCTTCATCTGCGCCCGCACCCATCTACATACGTACGAGGCCATAATTCTCGCGCCCTATTTTGTCACCTTCACCTTCTTGACCTGGGTCCTATCGGGAATTGTCCCAGTATCATACGTACGCCAATCACTTCGTCATTGTTACTCAAATTTGATGGAGCGGTTTGGGACTACCGGAAGAAAGTGGGGTGCACACTTATTCATTGACAAGACAGGTTTCTACTTTGGGCATCGGAAAGATACAATATTAAACCGCACTTACGTCCAAACTGCTTCCCTTGTCCTACAAATAAACTGGCGTGAATGCCAAATTTAGCTATATATAGGCTGGCTCATTCTGGCCCGGTATCAGCTTGACACTCCAAGTAAAGCCTACCTGTTGATGTAGTACTCCTTGTTTGTAGTTCTTCAAGGACAGGGCAAAATGGGAATAGAGGTTAGTATCGCATAGCGGTTCAAGGTAGGTATATACATATGTATTGCGAGTGAGGGAATTTAGTTATGTAGATGAAGGTGAGTCGTCTTGTTTGTGCTAGACTAAATATTGTAAAAGAGACTGTTTCATGAGTGGGTGTGCAACGGGATCATCAGCGATCTCCTTTATTTGGAATAATTAACATCTGGTATTCTTGCTGCTTGCCAGCTTTTCTGTACCTCCACCTCTCGCTCTGTCCTGTATCTTCACTTCAACAGAAAGTATAAGAATCCATCTGAGCTTTCGAAAATAGCAACAACATCATGAAGTTCACTGGGTTTCTTCTTTCCGCTCTCTCCGTTACCATCATTCTTTCCCCATCGGCGCTAGCCGCGGATGATAAGGTGATTGTTGGATACTATGTTCCTTGGGGGAATGTTCAGCCCAGTCAGCTCAGCTATGACAAGGTCACTCACATCAATTACGGTAAGTCTATTCGGCTGTAGGGTAGCAGCCATTTTCTACCACTCACTATTTTTCAAAGGCTTCGGTGTCTTGACGAAGAAAGACGACCCTACGAATATCTTTATCGACGCGGATTATGACGGTACCGCCATTCGTCAATTAAAGCAACTAGCTACCCCCAAAGGCGTCAAGGTGCAAATTTCAATAGGCGGTTGGACAGGAAGTCAGACGTTCTCGCTCGTAGCTCGCGATCCACTTCTTCGCCAGAAATTCATCAATAATGCCCTCGTTTTTGTTCGCAAAAACACGAAGCCTGAAGGACAAACTCCGGACGGATGGGACTTGGATGGAATTGACATTGACTGGGAATACCCAGCCAGAGAAGGAGCCGTGTGCAATGTGTACGATGCTGCAGATTCCGCGAATTACCTGACACTCCTAAAAGAATTACGTGCCGCGCTTGACAAGGAATTCCCTACCGAGCACAAGCTTATAACTGCGGCTGTCAGGGTTCAACCTTTTGATGGACCTGGAGGCAATCCACTCAACGATGTCTCGGCATTTGCCCCCTACTTTGACTTTATTAACGTTATGGCATACGACATCAATGGTGGCTGGTCTGCCACCACTGGCCCCAACGCTCCATTTGACTATGATACCAAAGGCGGAGACCCATTTTCATTCCGCCAAGCTTCGAAGGCCTGGCTAAATGCCAAATGGCCAGCCAACAAGCTGGTGATGGGCCTGCCATTTTATGGCCGATCACTGACCGCTATTGTGGACATGAACTCGAACCCATCCAACCAATACGTTTCCAAGTCACCCACCGTGCCTAAAGGAGACCCATCAGATTCCAACGAGCCAAATGCTTTTTGTAACGAAGGGTCCGTCTACGGTGGGCTTTGGGCATGGAAGTACCTTCGCAGTGAGATTCTCAAGAATGGACCATCCAGTCCCATCAGCGGCTGGAATCGTTACTGGGATAATGTAACGCAGACCCCCTGGCTATTCGGCTCAAGCAATAAGATGTACATATCTTACGATGACCCTCAGTCGTTGAAGGTTAAGGCCGAATATTCCAAGCAGCAGGGATACCGCGGGGTCATGTTTTGGGATATGACAAATGACTCTAATGATGAGCTTTTGAATGCCATTCAGGTTGTTCGTCAGCCAAATACCACTCAGCCGCCTGTGACAGCGACCACTACAACCCCCAGCAGCTCCACTACCTCTTCAGCTACAAAGCCTACAACCAGTTCTTCGGCTACTAAACCCACTACCACTTCTGCTCCCTCTGGTACCCCTACCCCAGGAACTGGTGTCTGCAGTGGAGTTGATGCCTGGAAATCATCACAGGCGTACAACGGAGCACAGAAGGTAACCTACAATGGCCATATCTGGCAGGCAAAATGGTGGACCCAGAATGATACCCCCGGAAATAACAGTCAGAATGTGTGGACTGACCTAGGTGCTTGCTAATTCTGAAGTGTTGTTTTTTTTGTGGTCGAAATAAACCATTTGAAGCTTTTCTCTGACTCAATGATCCAACGAGTACCTCATTAACAATGTGCATAACACTGCTTCCCAAACATGCAAGCTAGATTGATTTAGCCTGGTTGCCTCGCCAGTTGCTACTTAAAAAATGACCCCAAACCTTATGCCTAGCTAGTGATTCTCGTAAGCGAGACAGTAATCAGCATTTAATATCAACCAAGTGCTATGCATCCTTAGTCAGTCCTTTATAGTATAGAGCTAGCATTAGACACTGAAAAAAGAGAAAGCAGACGTTGGGAATAGGGATGCTTGGAAGATGGCACTGTAGTTCTTGGCGCAACTAGTTTTGTCAAAAACACAGTCTGAGTCCTTGGTACATTTCTGATATTCGGAGCCACTGCAAAAAGACTTTAACTTTAGTAAGGGTGCAAACTTACTGAATGATATCTATATACTACCTTTGAATATTGTGATGTAACACCACTCTGGTGCACTTTGCGAGGGTGCTGCATATCCAATACCAAACGAGATAATCCCTACTCCACCATGGCACTAAATTCCTTGCAAGTTACTGTTTCTGTACAAGAAATTTCATGCCAACTTACTCTTCTCCAGCAGTAACCTTTGGTACAGTCGCAAATATCCTTGCCGCCTTCTTGCTTAGTAACCCCACAGACTAGATTTGAGTTCTTCCAGCTTTTTGCTGTCTTCTCAAGGCGATCCAGGGCATCGAAAAATACATCCACCCCATTAGTCGCGTCAAGAGCACGCTTTACCACGCTATTGCTCGGTGTTCCCAGGCTTTGAGTAAACTCCTGGATCATCTTCACACATTCCGCGAACCTTAATTCCTTACCAGCGGGAATGGTCTTGAGTGAAGATGGAAACTCTTCACTACACGCCTTTACATCTTTATATAGCTCCACATACTCGGGGGTTGCCGTAATACCGGGCTGGTTGCGGTCAAGAGGAGCGGCAAAAGAGGATGCAAGCATGGAGACCACCAAAGCACTGGCTAAGAGGATATTTCTGAAAAGCGTTTTGTTATTGAGTGTTTCCTGAATGAACACTCCTCTTTGGGCTTTATATTCGTTTATGTGTAGTCCCGGCCGACCTTCTTGGTTCCCACCACTACCAATCACTAAGTTTGTAAGCCATACAATATGCAGGTACTGGCGACTCTATATTAAATTGGAAATCCCCTTTGGTAATCCACCTGGATGTTTAGTCTGTCAAGCCGGTGTGCTCGAAATACGCTTAATTTCTAACATTTTTGTATTTTAGGTACATGCACCTGACTGACTACGATATCGTAAAGAAAAGTCATCCAATTATGAGCAACCGTATCACATTCTTGGATTATGTACATAGTGTATGTTCTAACACTATTTTGAAATTGCGTATTTACTTGTGTTGGTCCAAGCTGAAGGCTCACCTTTGTTACATATAGATTATATTTTTCCACTTGCGCAAGTGCTCATATGATCACGTTCCAAAACTGAAACCAGTCTAGTTTGTCCCGTATAAAGTAGCCCTTTTCTCGGGTTGAATTCATTACTAGGCAATATCTCCTAGATTTGTGCATTGGTCATTTCATAACCAACAGCAGTGGATTCGACGGGGTAGTAGGCCGGTCGCAGTCTCTTCGGAGGCGTGCGTTCGAACCCCACCCTCACCACTTTTATAATGTTTCTAAAGCTTGCATAAAAATGATTGCAGCAACCTTGAGAGGAGATATCACAATGCTAACAGTCACTGAGCAGTCTGACCATCTCGAATATTTGTGTTACCGAGATCAATTCGGTAACACTACCAGATACTACCATGTAGCCTATATATTCTCTCTAATATCCAACTTTTCGGTGGAGGGCAGCATCACTCAAGACTGAGGGTTCATATTTTAGTACGCAAGCAAATATCTAATATTAGTGCCCGCAGTTCTGATAATGATACAGGTGTGTGCACGTAAAAAGCTAATCACAAGTAACAAGTATAAGAATGTCATTTGAAT